>JBAJFG010000450.1:0-265401 GCA_037903475.1 Ancylostoma caninum | reverse complement strand
TAAAATTCCACAGGTTTTCCGAAATTAAAATTACTTTTGGGTAAAAAAATGAGTTTGAAGGAGTAAAATCATTATTTATTACAAAGCTAGAGGTCCTCCATATTTAGTTTTTCTTCCTCCCAGCTTATTCTTGCAACTACGCAATTCTGCAGAACCAGTCATCACCTCGACTCCACTGTTTTCCAGCTACCGCTCCTCCCGACGTGGCTTCGCGTGGAACCGCCGCCTACGGCGAAGTTCGAGCCGCCGACGCCGCGGTCGCGACGTTGCGACGTCGCGGCTGCTCTGCGGCGACTCGCACACATTTGTTTTTGTTTGCGTGAACGATAATAAATTATGGCATATACGTGCGTGTACATGTATGTGTGTGAGTTTGTCTATTTGTTGACGGAGGGACGAGCAACAAAACAGCCATACAGCTCCTGAATTATTAGTCGTTGAATATCATCGAGTCGTCATTCATTGGACGTCTGCTTCAAAAGGAGAAACGCATCACTTCTGCAGCAACGGAGAGAAACGTTTTTCTGGATGTAGGAGTTTTTGACGACAAGGTAGAATGCAAGAAAATAAGAAAAAATAATAAATAATAATAAAATATATTAGTTCTCGTGTTCCTATAGCTTAATGGCAAAGCAGGCTAATATCACTGGATGAGTCTGGATTTGAGTCCTGTAAACGAGAAAATTTCTATTCTTTGACATCTCTGAATCTGAAAACGTGCATGAGTGCATGGATTTAAAACGTGCTAGGTGCGTGCGTCAGTCGCGCGCCAGACGTACGCATCCACTTGCGAAGGATTTTCCATGAAGGGCAAGTTAACGCGGCATGTGCATCCTCGATGGAAAGAACGTGCTACCGCTGCCAAGCCTCAAACGCGTGCGTCTGAGCTGCGTCAGCGATGCGACTGGCCTTATCCTTCATCATATAGACGCACGCTCGTCAAACTAACGCATCTAGTATAAATTGCCCTTATTATCTCAGAGAAATACATGTAATTGTAGCTTAACAAGACAGATATGTCTTCAGGACTATATCACTGCTGTCATGAATTCCAATGCATGCGTCCGTTTGACGTGCGACAAACGCCCGCACCCACTATGAATTGCCTTTAACTAGTAAGATCTGTGGAATGTCAGGAACTTCACTATGGGATTTATAGCTTTTTTGGTTTAAAAAAATGATGATAGTCTACATATGGCCATATCTCATCGTCGTGTTTATTATTACATATTTACTTCATCTACAATCCTATTATATGTAGTTTATTTCATTGCTCATATTTGACCAACTTTGTACGACTAGCGTACCATATTCCATAGCAAAATCGTACATGTATAACACAATCCACATTCCATCCGGAACACCGCGAAATCCATAAAATCCCACACCAGACGCGAATTTACACAGCTATGAATCCCAAATAACAATCATTTCAGCAGCCCTTTGCGTGTAGCGCTCCTTCACACGGCTATAAAATTTATTTGCCACGTCGAAAAACACCCACAGAACTATGGGCGATTCTGGAACAACATCTCACCTACGGGGGTGCGTGGGCAATATATAAATTGTCCTGGGAAGGTCTGTTAGACTTCTGGGACACTGTGACGTAAGGAAGAGACAGCAATGGATGGTGTGCACACGTCAAATTGAGGGAATTTTGATTTATTTGGATTCTTTCGATGGAATGTGCTCTCATTCCATGTTATTTACAGCGACTGACGTCATTTCGGTGAAGAAATGAAGGCGATCTGCGGAATGCCAGGTCTAACGATGCCCAAATCCAGTTCGAATGACGTGAAGCTTAATAGATGTTACTCTACAGCTGCTTTAGAGCAAGTTTTGTGTGGGCGTCGCGAATAAAGTTAATGGATGAGTTGAGGATAATTGCCAATGCACCTGGACAGCTTTAATTACCCAGCTGGATAGTTTTTCCAGGTTCTTAGGGGTGGTCAAATAATAAGGATGCATCTGATTGTCTAGAAACCTGCAAAAAAGTGTAGGAGAGCTCCATGTACGACTGTCATTAAATCTCGGCATGTTAGGAAATAATGATGAAATAATAATAAATAATAATAATGAAAGGAATGAAGAACTTTATCAATGTAGGAGAGCTATTTTTTGCTGTAAGCAGCTGTTTTTTCTTGGATTACCCGATCTCCAAAAAATCCAGAAACTGGGGTTCCGAGTAGATAAAAAGGGACACAGCTGATAAAATTCGGGTGTTGGACTCTTTGAGTGATCATCAATATTTTAACCATTACTTCATGATGATACAAATGTCTTACTATACATTTTCTCAATGCGGTACCAACATTTTTCTGACTGGTGACATAAATAAATGAATAAATAAATCATTAAGTAAATAAATGTATAAATACTAGGTCAAATGCTATGAGTCCTCCTTCTAAACCGTCCACAGAACGCTCAAGGAACTATAACATGTCCAGATTACAACAGATAAAACGTGCGTTGCGTCATAAGAGAGCTTGTGATAGCAGGTCAATGTAATGAGAAGAATGTCTGATAACTTTATCTCTACAGAAGTAAAGATGCAGAGCTTGTTGTGACGCACTATGGAAAAATAAGTCATCAACTATTTCACTCAGAACCACTTCGATTCGAATGTTTTTCCAAGATCTAAACTAAAAAATCATTTTTAATATTAATAAAGTCGGGCTCAGCCTGGGAGTGTGAACATTATAATAAACAAATAAACTGAATGAAAGAATAAAAGCAAACGAAAATAAAAAGGGAAAAAATTAAGGAAGGGTTCCGCTTCGTTCGTTCCCTTAGACGGAGAGAAAGAAAAAGGAAGCAACCTCCCCCTTATATTATATTGAAGCAAAGAGGCAAGAGCAACTACTGTCACACACATTCTATCCATGGATCGACCCTCAGATCAATCCGGGGCTCCGGGAAAATGAATTGATAAATTCCGAGCTCTTTATCCACCCAGAAAAAAATCAGAGCTTCCCACCATTTTCTCGCTATTTTTAAGCAATTCGTGCGAATTTCTAGGATTCTCCTGACTCTTCACAGCAGACTAGTTCTACAAGTTTTACCTATACTAGTTGCTTGATATCAGCACTGGCTTATGAAGCTTATTGAAATGTAAACTTGGATTTCAAAATCTTGGGCATGAACATCATCGTGGTTCACGCCAGTTACAGGAGCTGTCGTTAAAAATCTCGTCTTCAGCGTAACTAAAGAACTTTTCGTGCGCAGGTATCGACTAATTGAATTTGTTAATGTATTTCCAAGGTTCTACTGTACTCAGATCTTTATTGATGTTCATTTATAACTCATGCGAGCATGTCTCCCCCAAGATCCGAGGAAAAGTCATGAAAAATCAATAAAATCAACAAATCAATAACCACGCCGTGCAAAGTAGCCGTCACATTTGTGATCAGTGCGGTGGATTACCCCAGCATGCCTATTTCTACCCGGTTTGGAGCTAAACTGAGGAAAATCGATAAAATCAATCGATAAATCGATATCCGGATCGATACCATCCGGTGAACAGTGTCCTAGGCCCTCCGTCCTATTCGGATGGTGTCCCATGTTCTCGAGCTCCTTTCTTTGCCATCCTGCTTACAGATGCATTCCTATCGTTTAAATTTGGCGCCCACTCGCGTAGCCCAGATTTTTGAAAAAAACGTGTCGTAAGCGTTCCTGTTCCATACACAGATTTGAATTTGGCGCCCACGCGCGCAGTCCAGATTTTTGAAAAAAAAGTGTATTAAGCGTTTCTATGTTTTATATATAAATATGGTCTTCGGCCAATTCGTCCTAAGAAATAACCATTTGTTGCAAATCTCATACCATAACCAGTTCCATATAACTACCCATAATTAATGCACCGCGTCAGATGAAAAAGTATTCGGAAACCACGTCGCCAGAGACATTGACGCCCAACTTTTTCCACAGCATAAGTCCACCGCGTGTTCTTGCACAATTACACACTAAGAATGATCGCAAATGCGTACATTTTGTGCAGACGAGCGAGTTTCGTGCAGCGCATTCTGCACGCAGACAATGGGCACGAAGAACAGGTTCTCGCACGACGGCGTCAAGTCGTACGAACTTTGACCACAATAGATGTGGTTCACAACAAGAAGAACTGGTAGCGTACTCCAGTCAGTTACATGCTGACAGCTTATTCTTGGCGGAAGCTTTCGATTTCATCGATAAGGGACCTACTTATTGATTAGGTTCAGTGATATTGGATGGAATACACATGCTACCCGACGCACTTTTTCTAGCTTAAACTTGGGTAATTAAACCTAGCCCAGCAATGGCAAAAATGACCAATCAACGCGAAATCTAAAGCATGAATAAACTACTGACAAATACGAGTGGAATAAAGGTAAAATCGCCTGAATGAAGATATTCAACACATTGCGGACAATGTGATACACATGGGGCATCACAGAGGTAAGGAAAGGGACAAAGTAGGGCTTGAAGCATTTGTCAAACATACAGCATGATCGCATGGAAGAACGTGTAGTAAGTCGATAGGTCATTTTTCAGGAAAAAAACGCTTCAAAGGAACCTAGCTTTAAATAAATATAGTTCGTTTCACCTGAAAAAAAAGTTTAAGAGATTCCAGAGAAAAAAAAAGGGCGCGGCAATGGGTGTAGTATTTCGAAAGACGGGCGAGACCAAGGCAGAATGATGATGGCACAACTACTCAACTGTCATCGTTTTTAGTATAGACGACAAAGAATGCTTTCCTCGATTAATTTTCAACGAATAATAGACATGTTTCAAACGAAAACCTTGGATCTAAGCATGCATACAGTGGACGTCAATGGCGTGCCCTTTCTGCGGCCTCGAGAAGGACGCCGCGCAACCGCGCCGCGTGCACCAGAATCCCTGTCGCCGGAGTGCTATTCGCAGGCGCTTTTCCTCCCATTTCGGTCGAAAATCTTTAAAATTGGGATAGAAAAACCTACTAGATATAGCATAACAGCAGCAGAAGACATCAATTATGGCGCGCGCGGAGCGGTTGCGCGGCGTCCTTCTCGAGGCCGCAGAAAGGGCACGCCATTGACGTCCACTGTATACAGGCTTAGATCAGACAGAACCATGACAGTAAATCAATATGTAATATCCAGAGACGTTTTTTTTACAGTTACTATTTCAGACATGAATACAGGATTGGTTCTTTCTTTTTGTCCAGAAAGGTCATAGGTCTCAGATATTACTCTTTGTTCCATTGAACACTGTGAAGTAGTAGATGTATTACATTGCAGCGTCGATTGCAATGGGTCCGGCGATGAAGAAAAATTCAGAAGTGACGACAGCGATGTTCGAAAAAAAAAATGGTGCAAAGAGACACAGAAACCGCGTGAACACTATGTCATGATGGCAGTATTCATCGAAATAAATTTACCACCGATGCGCCGTGTTCTACTGAAAAAATTTCGAAACCACAGTCCATAGATGCATTGGCGTAATTCACAAAAATCACGCACCTAATCGGAACAGATGACCAATATAGCACATGTAAAAAGTCAACAGATCCGGACTAAAAAGGATGGCTCTGAATTGCTTGTACGCCTAAACCACAGAACAACGTAGAAGGGATATAAAGGTTAAGAATAGTTCCCCCAGAAAAGATACTTTCCTCACCAAATAAGGCAATTTATGCTAGATGTGTGCGTGAGTCGCTCGCACGACGCACGCATCTGTTTGCGGAAGATTTTCCATGAATACAGCGGTCAATACGGCAGTTTCATCCTGAATTAAGATATGGCAACGGCATTGGAAGGCGTCAAACGCGTGCATCTCAGCCGCGTCTGGGCTGCGTCAGGGGTGCGACTGGGCGTTTGTTTTGCCACATAGACGCACGCACGTCGAACGCACTCATCCTATATAGACTGCCGTAATTTCCGTTTATCTGAGAAATAATGGGGAAGAGAAGGGTTCATCTAGCTCTCTCTCTCCGAATTTGGAAAAAAAAACGTTGGATCAAAGTCCGGTCCGGCAGCCACTGCAAATGGGCGCCGGCGTGCGCCGGCCGCCGCCACCCTCCGGCGCCCCGGTATTAATGAGCTATAAATCACTCGAGCGTGGAAGAAAGCGAAGAAAAATACAATTTTAGTCCATAGTAGACAGGGTAGATAAGCCTAACCCTATGCTTAAGAATGGGTTTAAGACTTAGGCTTAGGCTTCACAGGAGTGGCCCCACCCAACTCCCTTTTCACCTAAATTTCTAAGATAAACTACGATAAGTGTAAGTGTAAGTAATAGTGGACACCATTTGTATGTTTCATCGCGTGGGCGCATAGCTCAGTGGGTTGAGCGAATAATCGACGTTGTGGTGGTCAGGGGATCGAATCCTGCCTTGTGCCCACGTTTTGCAAATACATATAGTATGCTGCCTACGACTGCTGCAGTTATCTAACAAACTCCAACATAAAAAGTAGCCCGGATGGCTCACTGGTTTGAGCGGCAGATTGCAATCTGTCCCTATCGCTGGTTCCACTCCGTTGGAGATCCAGAGTTAAGTATCGCAGTGTTTGGGGTTCACTGCTTGGAACGTCCCCCGTGATCTCCTTCGGGTAGTCCAGGAAGGCATCCGGCAACGTTTTGCATAAATTTCGAAGATAAACTACGATAAGTGTAAGTGTAAGTAATAGTGGAAAACTCTTTCGAAGATAAACTACGATAAGTGTAAGTGTAAGTAATAGTAATAGTGTAAGTAATAGTGAAAAACCACTTTTTCAAAGTTGAGGGAAACCGGGAGAGAGTAACTCCGCCGTAAAGGACTGCTCCACGAAAGATTAATGACAGCGGTAGAACTACTTCGCAATGGATATGGAACAATTTATACGGATTTCAATTATTTCTGAGGATCCCGAATTGGATGAGCTTTATTATTCAGATGGGATAACTGAAGTACTGTGTCCATCTATAGAAGAATAACAGCCATTTTTTTGTATTCTCGAAGCAGTGTACTATAGCAGAAAATGGAAGAGTTGGCTTCGCTTATTGTGTATTCAGAAATCTTTCCCCATGAAAATCACAAAAATGAAAAAACGTGAAAGTTGTGAAAATGGTCTCCTGCTTTATAGCCTTAGCATATCCACTGCACTCTGTCTACTATGGACTAAAATTGTATTTTTCTTCGCTTTCTCTCAAGCTCGAGTGATTTATAGCTCATTAATACCGGGGCGCCGGAGGGTGGCGGCGGCCGGCGCCCGCCGGCGCCCATTTGCAGTGGCTGCCGGACCGGACTGTAATAGTGGAAGGGTCCAAAAAAACTGAGCAGGCAGTGAGCTTACTTGGAAAACCGCGTTGTTATTATTTACTATATTAGTATTATAGCATATGTAATATATATATACTAATTTTATATTTTGTGCACTATATTAATACTATACTACACGTAGTTACTGCTATTACTACTGTGGTATAGTCTCCATTCTCATAAGAGTGTCGTATGTATTCAAGCGGCGCGATATGCGGCACATTTTGGCAGTTATTGCGCTCAATCGACAAATTCACTAGACACCTTGTAGAAACGATGACACTAAGGAGAAAATCGGACTAGCAGTGCTTCGCTTCTAGCTGAGCAATAAAAACTTCCCGTATATAGGCCTTATTGACTTCTAAAATTATGTCGACCCGGGAATCCATCGTCAAATCAATCATCGTTGACTTTATCGTCAGTGGTTGCTCTTTTTCACTTCATTTTAGGCAATGTAATCTAAAACGACTTCTCAACTCATATGCATATGAAAAAGCACCTACTCATTATACTGATGGATGTGTGGCAGTTAATGTCACTGATTTATCATCGCTACGAGTTCAATGCCACACCCTGTCATAGGTGGTCATAGAATGCCTATTCTCCTGAGAAATTATGGACGATGAAGAATCAGGGGCAATATCTCAGAGTTGACGGAAATTTCCACAAATTTGAACTTGTAAAACATAAGATTCTCTTGAGGTTTTATGGAAAACTGTACACTGTCCTGGATTTCTGCAGAGCAGCTGCAGTAAGACAAAGAATAATGTGCTCCGTGCTCCTCAGTGATTAGTGGATTCCTTTTTTTTACATTACTTCTATCTTTTATGTCTTGCTTTAAACCTTCACTCGCATTTAACAGATTCAATCGGACGTGCAGGTATATTAAAAAAAAAACTTTAAAAAAAGGATCCCAATGCCCCCGAGAACGTATTTTCAGTTGCGACCCATTCTGACAAACCTAATCCTACCGCTGTCTATCCAGCTCAGTCGCCCATCACGCCACCAATTACGCTAGGGTACTATTTTTACTAGAAAATATGTACATCGTAAACAATGGAATGGATGACAAATAAGGCTGGTGAAAATGATGACAACAAAAGTTCACTGAGATCGCTGAACGAATAGTGCAAATCGTTGCCATGAAGCCCTATGGTAGAAAAACCAGTCTGTTCCTTAACAAGCATACATTTCCCTTATTTTGCGGCAAAATACTATAATACAATAATTACTGGACAATGTTGAGGTATTACACTATAGCAAGAAAAGCAGTATGAGAGAAGAAATTGCCTTGGTATCAATGTAACAAAAGTGAAATGTACATTTTCTACCTATAATTCCCAGGCATGTTTGGATACTATTCCGTGCACTACCTCTGAGTAGAGTCAAAACGGTGTAATACGCATTTTCTGCACTCATCAGACAAGGAATAGGCATGAAGTGTGCGGATTGTAAAACAGTATGTACATAGAAAGCCGCTCTTCTTTGTCTTTTTTCCTCTTTGGAAAAGACAGTTCAGGCTTGGTCTAAGTTGCTTAATAAGGAGTCGAAATAAGATAGAGCACCTTTTGAGCCGATCTTGGCAGTTCCCTCTCCCCCCCCCCTACTTCAAAAAGCCACAACGGCCTCATGCCAGGCGTGCAAGTGGTAAATAGGTGCTTAAAAATAAGAGCACATGGACAGTACGGCAAATTCATCTGAGTCTGCCCATTTTCATGAAAATGTCTGAGATTCAAAGACTTTACCGAGTTTTTTTCATTCATGACGGATGGACGAAGAGGTGTTCAGTATGTCAGCTCGTTTTCACTTCCGAAGTTAACAGAGCCTAGAAAACTCCTCGTACTTTTTGGATAGGAACTTATGGTTCAAAAAAGGACTGACAAAAGCTCATAGGTTTTCACAAGGTAAAGATGAGGGTAATAAATGCAAAAAAAAAATAAATTGGTTGACCAGCTAATTAATTAAATATGAGCCTGAACTAGCTCGAGTTAAACATAAAATATTTTAAATAAGATGGAGTAACACACAGAATTTTATATCAAGGAGAGGTAATACATTGAGGCGATGTGGAATGAGGTAAGACACAGTAATATGTATATGGTGAAAAAAACCTCGGATGCCTCATTAGAAAAACAGATTCTCTCAAACCCATTGAGTAGTAGCTGAGTACAGACAACGTCACATTTTGGTAAGCAGGTTGGTGGTTGCCAGCGGATAAAGGGTAAATTTGGGCACGTTGACACGTTTGCTATGGGTGACCTCAATGATGCATCCGGGCCAAGCTACCATATATGTAATGAATCAAGGTAAAACTGGTTATGAAAGTGGAAAGTTAGGCAAGGTGAGGCAAGATGAGCAGAGGTAAGGCAATTCCAGCTAAGTCGAAGTCAGTCATGTGCAGTTTACACCTAGGAAGGGTGGCATAATGCAATGAATATTTATTTGTTTATTTGTTTACTTATATGCATTCAGGGTGCTCCCTCAGAATCGACTGAACGTGAATATTAATGAATATTAATGTGTGAAAATTATCTACTTTAAAGGCGCATAACTATCAAGGAACGGGATCGGCCGTCAAGAAAATCTATGTAAAATTAATTTTGATCACTTGTTGCATTCTGATAATGGTTGAGTCCAAGTACAAATTATAATGGTTACCACCTGGTAACTACCAGCAAGCAAATTGCTGATAAAAAGATTTAATTAGCTTTTTTTTTCAAATTTCAGACATTAGTCAGAGTTCTCTAAGGAATCTACTATTTGGACGGAAACCTCAACTATGCTACTGCTCATAGATTCTCCAAGAAATTGTATCTGTGTTTTAAAAGACCCCAGTTTCTCAGGAGTGGAGACGTCGATCAAAAACTATCAAATACAATGCACTAAAGCAAGGAAAAAGAAAAAGAGTGAGAAAAAAGAGAGAAAATGTGATTCGTTTCGCCTGGCTACAAAGAAGGCGACGAAGACTTGGCGAATGAATGTATAGTCGAACAAGTTAGTTAGGAAGCCAACTTCAATTTCAGAAAAGAACAAAGAAGTAAAAGAAGAGCATAAAGAATAAGTAAAAGTACATAAATGGAGATTTCTAGTAACTTACTCATTGTCAGAAGTTAAAGGCACCTAATCTGAGAGCATGAAGTGATCGATTAGTAAGGATAATATGAAGAACACAGTCAACGTTCCTAGGATTTTTGCACTAGCCGGTTTCGGGGCTTGAACTAGACCGGAAATGCAGCTTCCTTGGAGCCCCCGGGTCGTAGACGCTTTCATCAGTAGTTCCCATAAGTTATGTACAAAATGATCGAAAGAGCTCATAAAGATGAATTTCTCAGGATAGCCTATTTTTAGAAATTATCCTGCGAAATTATTCACAGAATCTATTTTGAGGCTGAAAGCTTAATGAGTGAGATGAGTGAGAGCCTCTCATTTTTCAGTGCAACCACCTCCGCAAACATACGGATCACTGGATAAATTTCAGACGAAAATAGTCCATGTGAAAAACAATCACAGCTCACTCAAGCACAACTACAAAGTAATCGAGTTGCTCGCCCACCAGAAAACGAGCTTAGACAAGGAACTGAACACACACATACAAAAATGAGGTGCAACCAAAAACAGCAATCCTTGGGGAGTGTACGAGCTTTAATAGCCTGGCCAGGATGATATGGCTTCTTCCGGAATCTTCTCCGCAGATATCAGCAATCACGGCGACGTAGCATTCTGATTTCTGCTTGGCTATTTTCGAAATTGCATTGATTCTTCGTTCCTCTTCCTGGATGCAGACACTGCTAGTGCAGTGCGCTTCATATCTCTAGCCCCTTAACGGTGCTATTAATAGTTCCACACAGTTTATGAACAGATGCAGCAATCCAGATTGTTTCCCTTTATTCCTTTATTTATTTCTTCTTTGTTGATCATTTATCTTTACCGGGGTTCCTATCGTGATCATAACAGCGTCAGAACAATTGGAATAATTCTCATGTAAGCTGAACAGAGTCAGCTCATACTCTGATAACTGTGCAGCATGAACGCAGCCTGAACGGCGTAATGGTTCGAGTAGAAACCCTAGCAGCAACGATTGCCAGTTGTTGTCATCCTCCCCTTGATTGCTGCCGTCCCTCAGCAATTGCTGCTAAAGGGCCGACAGACTGAGCAGCAATCGAGGATGGCAGCAATTGGCAACCGTTGCTGCTAGGGTTTCTACCCGAACCATTACGCCGTTTGGTCTGCGTTCGTCCTGCACAGTTATCAGAGTAAGACCGTAACAAACACTGATTTAGTGCAGGCAGCAGTTAGAAATCAGCGTTTTTTTTCTTATTTTTGTTCCTTCGACTCAATTGTGCCTTTTTACATCCAGCTCGAATTCCTATTAGTTATGAGTGTTGCAGCACACCGCATGGCATATCAAAAAAAAAATTAAAAGCACCACAGTTACAGGGCACTGCAAACGGCAGTGTGCAAGGGGCGCGGTGTGGCCGCTGAAAGAAGCAGGCAACCAGAGCCATGTGCAGAACGTCTGTGTCTCTGCCCAAGTGAGCCGCGCCACGATCCCCCCCCCCCCCCTTGCACACCACCGTTTGGAGTTCCCTGTACAAAAGTATAAGCTAGTTGAACGTCATGATTAGACCAATCAACAAATCAAAGCGCAGCTAGCAGGGAATGGAGGATAAAAAATTAAATTACAACTTATCTCCTTCCAACACCTATTTCCAATTTGTGCTATTGTCTGTTTCCTATGAGGTTGGGAGAATTTTAGATATTCTAGAACTCGCGAGATCAAAACAATCCTTTCTGAATCAGATATGTAAGGAAGTTAGTGTAGACGTTCACTGATATATCCAATTTCTGAGTCATTTTTTTATCCAAAACTTTATGTTATCCATAATGTGATAAAATAGTAAAGACTGGTATATAGGAATAGGGGTAATTCATACAAAATGCGTGCATTCGACGCACGTGCATCTATAAGGTAAAAGATACAGTCCCTTAGCCCAGTCTAGATGCGTGCGTCTGACGCGCGCATCTAGACTGAATCGCCCTAAAACGGCAAAACTTCTTGTTTAAAAAGCACCCAGTACTTCTGCAGTAAAACTGGTTACATCACGCCGTGCTTTTTGCAACGCAGAACTTTTGAAATTATTTGGCTGTCAACACAGATAACATGAGCACTGAAAGTCCTATTATCAATGACAGGTCATAGCAAAGAAGTCAACAACTGAAGGAAAATACACTGCATTATAGAAAAGGATAGAGAATAGGGAGATGGATGGATGCAAAGCTGCCTTAATAGTAAGGAAATCCTGAAAGAACTAGAAAACTTCGTAACCATATGAGGCTTACAAGGTGCACTAAGGCAACTCTTAGAATACACTACCTCAGCACCACAGCTCCAATCGTGCTACAGCTTGAACCACATTTATTCTACAATAATAAAAATCAAAAAAAGTACTTATCAACTGGTACCCATTTTTAAGATAATCCATACCCTAAAAAATATCTCCCACCTCTATGCCTAGCATGCGTGCGCTCTATGACAAACAACGTGATAGTTATTCGCAACATATGGGTAACGAAACATCCACCTACGCAGAAAGTACCCTCAAGGAATCTCCAAATAGGTAAGCATCAACATTCTCATAACAAATAGCTATCTTTTGAAGCCTTTCCGGAACTTGATTAATTGACACTAGGATGTGGGGCTTCTGACACCTCCTATCTCAGCAACATCTCGCCGTTAAATGGCAATTTATAGTGCGCATTTTGCTACAGTTGTCTCGATGGGCAGTTGTTTACCTTAGAGAAGAACGAAGACCGTCAACATGGCTAAAAAAATGCCAAAAAAGGACTCATGGTGCTGATAAGTAGAAAGCATGCATTTCGTTTGCGGATTTTTTTCTGACTTGTATTATACTACTAACAGGCATTCAGGTAATCACGGGAAAATCACGACGCTTGCATCATTCTTGAGAATAAGAAGAAATGAAATTTCCGACAAATCTGACGGTTTGTTTCTGTCTTTGGATCTAGCTGGTACGGAGAGTACGCTAATAGCTTTCATAGCAAAATGTTGCAGAGAAAAGTGCTTAATTCAATTTACCATTTCACTTCTCCCCATGGGTAGATGCAAATTTTCTATATGTAGTTCGAGGACAGCGACGAAATTGAAATTTTATTTTTTAATCGAGCTCCAACTGGCTCTGTGCTTGTGATAAGCGACAGGAAGGATGCCCCCATAAGGACGCAACACATTCTCGAACTTGATTTTGATTACATATTGCTGAGATATACAGAAAATTCTGCGGTCTAAAATCGTGGGTTTGCTAAATAAGTGGCCGCCACTGTATGTTTCTAATGACAGTGATACGAGCAGGTATGTCCTTTCGATTTTTTTTGCCCTTCCGCTACGGCTCAACGCATGCATAAAAAGTGGACCAACGTCTGAAACAACTTCCACTAAAATTGTCAATAAGGACTAGCTTCAGATACAGCCTCTAACTTGACTAGGATCAAGGAACACAGTTACATTGCTCAGACTGACACCATGATTTTTCATATTTTCATGTCTCGAAGCCATTCCAGTATCTTTAACTGCAGTTATGAATGATGAGTCAGTGCTTTCACCTCACAAGATAGCATCTTAATTTATTTACAGCTAGTATCAATAGGCACATCACAGTAATACATATTCCACAACATCTGAACATAAATCGTAAAAATCCTATACAAGACAGTGTTCCGAAGATCTTCGAATTGCATTTTCAGAACCTTTCAGACTTGATGTTTTCTCTGCCCGCATGAAGTACGCAAGATCTAAGTGAGAAAATGTGTGAGAGTTCAAAAAAAAACTAATACTCACGATTCAACTAGATTCAAAATGAGAAGCTGACAGTAGCAGAGTAGCGGGTGTGATGTGTGATCGTGAGGGGAAATGGGGCGTTACCTTCCACTGTGATTGGCGCGCTCAATGAATACACCAATCATGATGGCCTGGTAACGCCCCATTTCCCGTCATGATGATATATACCTCAAGATAGGGACAAATTCTATAAAAAGAATGTGAGGAACATCCTCAGAGAAAGTTGTATAGATAGACAGAACATTTTGGACAGAAAATTTGTAAAAAGGGCTCTTTTTTCCAAAACGAAGACAAGCATACACAAATAGCTGGCAATAAGGGTATTTAACGAAGTCTGCGATATTTTGCATATCGTATGCTGCTTTGTGCCGACAAATTTTTGTATCACAGAAAACGGTCCACCTGGTCTCCCGCGCGGCACCGTTTGCGTGGCGCGGCAGACCAGATAAACGACGTGGTTTTCGGGTGCTGTGGATATTGATGTTTTGCTTATGTTCTCCACTGTTTTTCTTTGTGTCTTCATTTTTATTCCAAGAATACTGAAAATATGCGCAAAACATTAATATCGGCAGTGCTCAACAACCATAGTCGGTTGGTTAACCGCCCCACACATGTATTACAGCGTGGCAGAGAAGATGGGCGGTTCTCTACGGTGCAAAAATGACTGACAGGCATTAATCCTGGACCCAAGATTCCACAGAGAAAATTTCCTGAGACGTACCTCTAGGCATTCCGCGATACAACTGATATCGGACCATCCAGGTATTTTGCGAGAGCATGGAGCTTGGCACGGACTAATCCTAGTTGGCAATTCTTTGACGCCTGCGAAAGTGAAATAATTAGGTATCAGAGTGGTGCAACCTTCGAAAGAATCCGATTATCTGCTCCAAAACAAGCAGTGGGGACAAACTGCGAACTCGAGAGCAAAAATGAAAGGAAAATAGTGAGAACCTTGAGAGCAAGCAGCATATTGGCCACTCGAGTTGCCGCCATAACGCCATCTTCACATACTATCATTGCCTCCTTCAAGTCTTCTCTACCTCCTGAGAAATAAAACTTTGCGAACAACTTCCAAAGTAGATGAGAAGCAAAAAGCTGTAGTTACGGGATATCCACAAAGTATAAGGAGAATTCTAACAGCTACGCTTACCTTTCTTATCAAAAGACTCCCAAATGCTAGAGATCAACGCAGCCGATACGTTTGCATGATCCTTGCTGTCGCCGTATCCACTATAGGCAAGCAGAAGTCCTGAACAATCATTTCCAATGGGAGATCTGTTTGTTCACTCGTGTAAAAAAGCACAACAGCCAAGCTCACAGATGAAGAAACAATTAAGAAGAATAACCAAACGTAGTTTGAAAACTACTCAAAGATTAACCGATATGCTTACCTTCCCGATTAAACAGTAAAGCACCAGTAACTTCTGCTGTGTTCACTTGGCCGAGTACCTCAACCAAAGCTTTCTGGCGCAGCATCTATTCCATACATATTAAGCAATGTACTACCAAGAGAAGCATTAAATTTGGATATTTCAACGGAGAAAACCGTGAAACCTAGAGACAGTTTGCTGACAGGATGATAAAAAAGACAACAAAAAGTTTATTTACAAAATAATTAATATTACATGAGTCAACTGGAACAATAAATCAACAGCCAATACGTACAACAAGAAAACAGCATAAATCCTTGTGTTTACTCCGTCCACCGATGACTACACGTTGTGTCCATGCACACATAGTACAGTCTCATTTCCTCCTGGAACGAATACAAGGTGTTTGATGTTACAATGAAATGCATTGTCCCGAATCGGGGGTTGGCCATACTTTCACTTTCATGGGGGAAGAAAAGATGATGAGGGCATTAGGAAGGGGCGCCAGAAGCCGATCTAGCGCAAGAGCGGGAATTGATGCCACTGGAGCCGAGTTTTAAATTTTACAGAGTTCAGTTCCTAGATTATTTTCTCTCTTCCTCTCACCCCTGACGGGATTGATTCCCTCATATCTGCTTGTCTTCAGAATCCACCCTGTCTCCGCCTCAGTTTGTCACATCTCATCAGCTGTACTTGTAACTTTCAGAAGCTGAGTTCGATGTCTTATAGCCGATAAATTGTGAGCTTTCCAAGCAAGACCTAATATTAAGATTAGCATCAATGCGTATTTCAATTAATTTTTGGTGCATTCGGGTGCCTTAAAAGAGAATTCTCACTGGAAGCACATGAAAACCATGTGCGAGAACTCTCAAAAGCAATAACATGACTTCAACAGAGAGCAAGCTGTGATCCAACACTGGCTTCAATTTAAATTGAGAAAATTTCAGGCAGACCAAAAGCATACCTCAGCTCTCCTCGTTTGCGCTTGGAAGAACACCGCTTGGTTTCCACCGCACTTTGGACAGGGATGATCTTCGGTCTTTGGTAGTGTAGGGTCGTGAACTACGTCGGCACAAATCTGAGTCAATTCGCTAAAAAAAAATGATAGAGCTAAACATGTTTTTTTTTTTAAATATCGCACGTCGGAATCAGCAAACCACTCACTCCACTTCATGAACGAGTTTGTTCACGTAAATGCAGGGATTGTCAGCAATTTGTTTGTGATCACAATTTCGGCACGCATACATTAGCTGACGGTGCTCTTTGTCTTCACGAGGATAAAGCATATTATTGCTGGAAAACATAAAGAATCAGATGATGTCAGTTAGAGGAAGAGGAAAATGCTTATTTGTAACATCTAACAATGTACCATTACTTGGAGTATGGTGGTATATATAAACCCCCTCAAAACCCAAATTTCATTGAAAAAGCATCAAATACCCTTGGAACAACTTCTGCACTTCAGATCCAAGGAAAATTACAAGATCCAAAGCGGAAAAAAAGAGTTAACCGCTAACAAACACGTATGCTCCTCCTGCCTGCTGCAATAAGATCAATCCAGATGCGGCGCAGTCTCATAGCAAAAACCTACATAACTGCTTTGGAGCTACTACGTTCAACAGCACAAAACCGTCCATGGACACTCGGCACCGAGCACGCAGCTCGGGCCCTCGACCCTTCTGAGCTTGCTGACGAACGGCCAGACATGGATCGCAACATTTCCAGACTAACTTTACAGCTTCATTAATCGCCTGCGAACAAAGCTGAACTGTGCTTTGGGGAAGGGTGCCAAAACCATAGTATTCTAACAGCCGTGTTAACGCGGCCTTTCGTACGCGGGTGATAATGGTCCGATAATCCAAGAAGAGGTTTGTAACGTTCCATGACATATACCTTTTATTTAGATTCAGCCTAAAGCGCAAGAGGAGTGATAAAGGTATTGTCTTTGATGTATGTAGTGCCAGCCAACACTGCTTGTTTTCCTTTTTGGCAACTTTCTGAGCAGCCAAGCCTATGTAGCTAGGTTCGTTTCAAGGAAGTTCACATAAATTTCGAAAATGAGCATTCCCCTCATTTGATCGGATCCACTTGGACAATCTGTTACAGCCCCTACATGTACAACTATGGAAATGTTATTTGCGTAAAATGAACGTGTCGTAACGGGACACCCACCATTCTGGACAGAACTTAATCCCTACAAAACCTGGACCGCTCATTGTGGAAAGCGCTGGACCTGAAAATCCTCAGATCACTAGCGATCTGCTGCAACACAGCAGTAAAGACCTCACAGTGGCCTGTACGTCCCCACTGAATTCTATGTGAAAACCAGGTATAGCAATTGCAATAATGACAAGCAATGAAAGCAACACCATGACAAAACATTTCGTGAAAGTTTATGGGAACCATATTCACAGAAAAAATAGATGTTGTTGAACCATAAACTAAATTGTATCTTATACTATGTACACGTTTCTTGACTTAAGAAAGAAAATGTAGAGGATACAATACAAGGAGAACCCATGCGCATCCAGCACATTACAGGTCAGAAACCAGAAATGAGCTGTATCAATGACTATTCCCCAATATCACAAATGATCTTGAAAACTGAAAGTTATAAACAACGGAAACGTTATTAACGCTAACTAGAAATGATTTACAATAGAATCAAAGCCACCAGAAAACGTAAAAACGTTAGTCGCAATATATCGTACCAAATGGAGCTATAACATAGAAAACTTCAGAATACTAAAAGTGATGCGTAAGCGACGATCAATTTGTACATGAATGTCCCACTGCTTCCTCACTCGTCCCAATCCACCCAGTTGTCGTCCTTCTTCTCTTTCTTCTCAGCCTCTTTACTATCTACTTCGTCATGAGGACGTGGAGTCATAGGCCCAGCCTGTTCATCGTCGCCATTCGTTGAGCTTATTTCCTAAAAGTATTGATAAATAATGTATTCATCTGCAACCCATTTCTAATGAGGCGCCCGGAACACCCGAAATGAACTGAATTACTAATTTGTAATGGACAGAAATTAAACTCAATAATATATCCGGAGGAAAACAGAAAAAATCAAGGACACAGATAGGGGGTAGCCCACAGATATTAACCCTACAAGAACAAACGGATTGGAAATTCCTCGTTTTCTCTGAGATACAATTGATCTTAAATGCTCAGGTTATGAAGTTTCGCACAACATTTAGAAAATGAGCTCCGGTACACTCAAAAATTGCTTATTTGTTGTGAAAGAATTCTACTCGCAAAATTTCCGTTGGAAATTCCGTATTGTCAATTCTATTATATCACGAAATTCACAACATCACTTTCTTCTGAACATCGAATGTGTAAAATTGGATTATCCATTCCGTTACGGAACTGAAGAATGAAAAAAATCACTACTTCTAAAAGGAGATCGTTTTAACAGAGTCAACTCTAGAGAAAAACTCAGTGCCCGAACTATTCTAAACCAAGGTGATCCTAGGACAACAGAGAAGCGAACAGTTAAAACCTCACCAGGGAACCATTTGCTGCCTTAGAAAGAGATATTGTGGGTTGTTAGGAAGTTGTAAAAAAAAAGTAAATCTGGCACCGAGACATAATCACCAAAAGCGATAATGATTATTCAAATAAAGCTCTCATCGTGTTCTCACCATCATATTCTCAATTTGAAGGAAAAATCAGCAACTTTTGATTAGTTCCGAAATAAGCCTTCGCTCACCCATAGATACTAGGTTGGTGCATGAGTATTCCGTTTTTTAGAAAAAAAACCACTAAATCTTTAAACTCTACGGGCGATGTCATTAAAGCATAGCACATGTAGGGTCTAACAGGCCTATTTCCACCCTTTGCCGAGCTTTCTAACCGCCGAGAAACAGGATGTTGTGCAAAGTCAACGTTCACTGCAAGTTTTAGCGTAGCTGAATATTATTCCTCTTCTTTAAATGGGAAACGAAACTCAATGTCACCTTTTCAATATTTATTAGAGGGGCCTGCGCGTTAATTCGCAAAGAAATTTATTCAATGCTTCTTGAGCGGGAACACTTCCAAGAACGCGCAATGACCACTTGCGTTCCATACTTTCTCGAGGTGGTAGGGATAGTAGAACTAATATGAATGTGAACGCTTACACGTCTACTCACGGAGTGAATATCAGGGAATAGCTTTCAAAAAGTTCGTGAACAAAACATCAATTTCCAGGTGCAAAAGAAAAAGTAGCAAGAACGTTGGATGATTATGCACGAACCTAGTACTCCGATATACAGAAAGAAAAAAAAAAGCTCTTCAGGGTTGAAACTAGTAGTTCAATCGGAACATGGATAAGCCTTACGCACCTCAACATAATTCTTCTCACTACAAACACTCCAATCATCGGCAGAAGCAGCAGGGCTAGTTGGTTGATGATCCACTACAGCGATTGATCCGTCCGATCCAGGTGACTCACCAGCGCATTGCTTGGGAGAGGTAGATAGCGAAGAAACAGCTGAAAATTAAGTGTAACCCTAGCGATAAACCTGAAAAAAAACTCAGGGCTGTACATACGTTTCTTAGACTTCTTCCCATCAGCACCAGTTTTTACTGTGAGTTCTTTCAATGAAAACGACTGGTGAAGTTCTTCATCCATTTCAGCGATTTGAATGGCGAAGAAGTAGCGAGACCAGAACGTTTTCGCATCAATTTCAGAAGGTACCTTAAATATGAAAACACCATAGCTACTAAGCAAAACAACACCTCTGTTTCTATGAGTTCTCCACTAATTTACAGTTTTATATACTTACAAGTTTTCCGTAAATCTCCCGCAGCGTCGGATTATTGGCCAACAGCAAGTTAATCTCTGCGTCATACTCTTCCATAACAAATCGTGCCACCCACTTCTCATAAGCTTCTTTATTTTCTGGTTCATTGCGGAATGTTGACTCTGATGATTGCAGTTCCATAAGCTTTGCCTGAACAGTGAATTGGAAAAGAAAGAAAAAACGACTAGATCTCGTAGGCCTACGAAAAACTCCAAATGGGCAGTTCTTGCATAATAAAACATTTGGGAAATTACTGTTTGTCTATAACCGCCTGTGAGTCTGGGCAAATTTGAAAAATGTAAGCATCTAGGATTCAAAAAAGTCCAGTTAGATTTTAAAAAATGACTGGGGTTATCTGGCACCTAGAACATACCTTTTAAAGTCCTTAACATGCCTTGATTTCCCACAAGAAAATCCCAACTTTCCTAGCCAGTTAGATAATGCTACATCCCAAGAATTTGTTTCTTCAACAGTTGTGACTAAGTCAGTAACTGGCTGCATAGCAGGGTGTTTAACGAACCCACGCGAGCCAGTCATAAACATCGCAGTTATAAAATATCAACCAGAAGTTTTCGGAATAAAAAGTATGATGGCCTTTTCGCTGCCTCCAACAATAAATTATGCGAAATAATAAAGTGCAGAAATGATAGTGATAAATAGTAATAATAAGTCACGTAGGAACCAAAATGAGCATATAATCACTACCGCTGAGAGAAAACAAACCTGTAAGTCTATGCAATCTTGCGTAGTCTCAGACAAAGCAGATCGTTAAGTCTACCTGAGGCCCGCTGGCAAATTCAAGGAAAAAAATTTGAAGATGTCGTAATTACCCGATTCATTTCGTATTACGAATGATTCATTCCCAAAACAGAAGAAAGAGGAACTAACTGATCCGAATTAATGGAAAAATGCTAACCAACTTAAAATCCACAAATTTCAGTTTTTCAACGAGATGAACAGCAGAAGAAAAACTAAATTTCAATTTTCGCAATTCTGCCGAATATACAATTTTTATAAGATCGTAGCTACTTAACTAACCGGTGTCAGGTTTGTCCTGCGGAAAATGCGAGGTCGAATAGCCTCGGTTATCTCGTCTTCGCCTCGAGTCGTTTCTTCCACAGCCAAGCTTTTCACGGTATCGGTCACAGTGTCCACAACTGACTTCACCCATCCAAATCCAATCGCGGCGCCTTTTTCCACCTTAAATTCCAGCAATGATGGGTGAGCATTTCAACTTATTCAAAAAAACATGTAGAAAACAAAAAAAAAAACAATGGAAGTTATGGTGACGTGAGACATAACCATGAACCTTAGCAGCCAGTGATTCCTCATTAGACTGTGACCTTGATACGGAAGTGCTTGAAGACTGCGCTTCAGTGGCACTGCTCTCGCTCTCCTCAACTATTGGCTTCTGTTCGGTGTCCGGTGTAACCAGCTTTTCCAGATATTGAGCTTGTTCCTTGATTACATTGGTCGCCGTATCAATACCTATAAGAAAAGAGTGCAAAATGAACAGAAATAGTAGAAAAATATCATCGCTTGGTTCGGCTACAAACCTCCCTTGGCGGCATTGGTAAGATCGGTGACCTCCTGCGTCATCGCATCACCAAACTCAGCCAGGTCTTTCTTCATAAGGTCGAGTGTATTCTTTGTCTGGAAAAGGAGTATAGATGAAATCAGGAATGAAACATTGATATCATGGTAAAAGTAGGAAAATGAAAAAAAAAGATGACAATAGTTTTTAGATGTAAAATAGAACATTACCTAGAATGAACGTGTGAAAACTTCACAACTTTACCCATTGTTTACACACGCTCGAACAAGTTTACTCTGGGTAATCTCAATATGGCATCTAGGCCCATAAAAGCCAAGGAACTAAAGGGGGTCAAAGTGCCTCTTTGTGAGGTCCAGGGAGGTAAAGAAAGGGTTAATTTACAATATACACTACATCTCAAAATGCACGAAGTACAGGCGAGATACAAGCAGGTAATACAGCCCAATATGCGTTTTTATAGGTAAAATCTCCTTTAAAACTCCCTTTGGTGAGGCCTTGAAGGATCGAATATGAAATGGTCCCAATGGAGCCACTATTCTTATATTCTAACATACCTTTTCTTTAGCCGAATTGAACCAAGACGCTCCGGTAGAAATCCACGCTGCAGGAAGGGGATTAAGGCTTGGTTGAGCGTCCTCCTCGGTTGCTTCTTGCGCCACTTCTGCAGACTTTTCATCCTTTCCAGGCTCTTGTGTGACAAGTGGAGTAGAAGCCTTCTCTTCACTCATCTGGAACAAGACAGGGGATAAAAATGTCACTAGAGAAATGTCAGCAGCGCGCTTTCAGAAAATACGACCAATCCATGAATGTTCGGTATTTTATTCCGATAGACATGTGCCCCTACGTAACAACGATGAGGAGTTTATGAATAATTCTAACACTGGCTATCCAAAGCTACTAATAAAAGCTCCATTTTCCGGTACATTGGCTCCTAAAATGGGGACATAATAGGCCCGTGATTCTTCAGCCCGCAGCAAATCAATACGATGCGAAATGTGAAACAGGGGAAGCACGAGTCAAAACGAGCCGCTTTCGAAACGTACCATGAGAACTGTGGCATGTAAGCGAAGCAAACTGATGCTTTACAACAGCGGAACCGTCGGCGTTGAGCGGAAATGAAAGCGCGGATCTAGTTCTTATCGTTGTAGTGATCAAAATCGCTGGTTCAGAAGGGCAATTTCTAGTTTCTTGTTAGTTTTTTCCTAGAAAATTGGATTCATTAAGATAAACGGGAACCTTGAGAAGCAATAGATGAGGCAAAAACTTGGCAGAAACTCAATTACCTAATAGATTAAGATTCGTGATGTCTTCCCAAGAAAATTAAACAGACGAGATATTCAACATTTGAAAGATTGTCCAACAGAGTAAATAGTTATTTCTTTGTTCTTGCTGCCGTTTCGGTGCTGTCAGCTTCGTGAGTCTGGGTATCCAGAACACAACGTAATTTATCCTCCCAAACGCCCAAACGTGGTGTGTTCGCAGTCAGCTAATGCATCTAATTTCACGCCTAGATTACGGTCAGACTGACTGCGGATGTTGTGCCCAATTCGCCTTGTAAAGAATCAATTATATGCATGATGGTATAAAATTGCGGTAACAAAGCAACGTTTAATTTGGGACGGTATCATAGGATGTGGAGCGTTATACCTGGAGTGGGCAGCGCTGACGGGCCCTGCTATTGAACTATTCGCTGAACTGACCAATCGTAGTGCTTGGCCGGACCCCTTTTCCAGGTATAACGCCCCACACTCCGGTATCATACAGTGAGTGTCAATGAAAATGCGTTTTTTACGGACTCGGGAAGCATGTGCCGCGACTGCGCTGCTCGCACTGGAATCGACGCCATAACAGCAAGACAGGGCTTTCTTGATAATCACTTGGTTTTCTTGATAGCTGGCATCAAACAGAATGAAAAACTATTAAGAAAACCCCAACTTGCCACATAGGCGGGGGTTCCAGCGCGAAGGGTGGAGCCGCGCGGTGTGCTTCTCGAGTCCTCGGAAAATGCCCATCCATCGACGCTCACTGTACCTTTTATGCTTGAGGGCTCATAATGAACAAAAGGCAACTCTGCCTCTAATAACTGTGCAGCACGAACGCAGCCCGCGTAATGGTTCGGTTAGAAACGCCAGCAGCAACGGTTCCCATTTGCTGCCGTCTTTTAGCAATTGCTGCCAAAGGGCCAACAGCTCGAGCAGCAATCAAAGGGAGGATGGCAGCAACTGGGAACCGTTGCTGCTGGCGTTTCTAACCGAACCATTACGCCGTTCGGGGTTCGTGCTGCACCGTTACCAGAGCAGTTCCAAATATCTCTCATAACCCGTGACATAAACAAGTGTTCTGCCGAGACACTTAGCGAAGTAAGAGATCATGGCGCAAGAGCTTTTCAACAAATCCAAATTCCGACAACGTATTGGGCAAGCCCGTGTCTGTTGTACTGTCAAAACAAACTAATCCTATTGATTGAAATCTGAGCGATTTTTGGCCACTTTATATAACCAAGAGGCTGTGAAATTCATTCTTGTCGTAGTTCTGCATCAAACTTAACCTGTGCGGAGGGCACTGCTCTGTTGAAAGGTCCAAAAAACAACCTTCCAATTGCGTTTGAGTTTTTAGGGCAAAGCGAGTTTGCTTATTGTAAGAGAAAGAGCACGTTTTGTCACCGTAGTTTTGGACACCTTGTAAAAAGCCACTTTTGTGACCAGGTCCATCTTATTTTAACCTTATGTTCAGCACAAAAGAATTGTGGTAGCAACTAGGAACTGATCAGAAAACTACGTTAACACTACAAAACGAGATGTCCTCCCATGGTTTGGTCCCCAATTGCGACATTTTTATTCTATCAACCTCACAGTGTTTTGACTATATCGAGAAAGAATGCTCTACTAGATTTTCATTTATGAACTTGACCAAATAGCTGACTGCGAATAATCAAGCACTTCAAGAAACCGAGCGATGGCAGCAGAAAGAGTACATGATGTGGGATGCTAAGAAAGTGTGAATGTCCAGTATTGATCCCAATGAAATATGCAGGCTAACGAGCAAAAAACTCCACTTTTAGGTGCCACAGAATCATGTGACATGGGTAGAAACCACGCACCTGGAGGACACTGCGTGGGGAGCATTTTTTACTTGTTAGACGGCTCATCAACACTTGACCATGTACTCAGACATTCGTAAGTACAGAATTGAGGTGTACACAACTTCTTAAGGATGCAATGCCAAGCTAAAGCTGCCAATCGATGGAGAAATGATGTCCGGAGAAGGCAATTCCGAGGACTGCAAACAACAATCAAACTGACGTGCGCCAAAATATTTGATGTGCTTGCGTACTACACACCTGAAAGGACGACTAGTTTCCCGTTTGACCACGGAAAATTCGATGTCAGTGGACGTTTCGGGCTTATTTTACCCTTTTAGGTTGCTCATGAAAAGTTAAAGGATGAGGCATTAACTTCTTACTACGCACTTCTCTTCGTATATTATGGGGCTTAGGAGATATGACGAAGTAGCGAGTCCTTCCTGGACTTGATCTTCCCCGTGTAAAGAATCGTCCTGCCAGTGCAAACCTTGATGAGGAGCCAAGAAAAGATGACTTCTTCAACATTTCCATGTAGGAGATGCTATATGTAGATTGCCGTCCAGAACCATCCAGGGACCAGTTCTCGTACGATGAGGACTCAATTTTCTTAACTGAGCTTAGGTTCATGTTTATGCTTCTACTACATGATCTAGGACGGGCTTCGTTTTTTTGGAATTCATCTTGGGAATCTAGTCCAAACAATACCAGAACCATAACCGAGGCACATCGCTGGAAATGTTGTACTTAGCGCCGGATCTCCAAAGGACTGAAACGATCCACAGGGTCTAGGAATTGTAAGCAAACTTGGACCACTGAAACATTTGGGATAAGTTGTGCTTTACGTCCCTTTGTGACTAAAATGGTCGTAATAGTGAGCGTCGACGAAGCTGACGGGTTGCGGACTTGAACGCGCGCAGCAACGCGACCGCGTCGCGCGCCGGAACCGTTTGGAATGGTTATCTGGCGCTGCTCTAATGGCTAATCATAGCGATATCCAGTGTTTTTCATCGTGTTTGGTGGTTTTACCATCAGAACACACTGAATATTTCTTTGATAACCATCAATGCAGCTCAGGATAGCAGCATGCAGCGCGGTCGCACTGCCGTAAGCCCTGAAGTCCGCAAATTCGCTAGCTATATGGACGCTTGCTGTCGTACGTGAACAGTTAAGCAGCGCGGACGAGTGATGGCAAAAATTTATGCTATCCAATGCTGAAGGAAAAAGGAAACAAACATTTTAACATCGGAAATTCACGCCAAGTTCCGGAAGATTTTCAGGATTTCTCGCGTTTTTATCCGCACCTCTGCAGTATTTACTCTTTAGGTTCACTGTTTTGCAATCAAAACAACTAAAAGTTCGGATTTATGCGGTATTTCCCGTAATTCTTCCAACATAAACTTTATGCTGCTTTCAAGAATAGAAAGTAGATTTCAATCAAAAGGGAAGCTCTTGCAGCCACATCTGTCACCAGTTGGCAGCGAAACGGATTTGATCTTCTCATCAGCTCCCTCGTCACAGTCTGTCAGTGGGACAACCTGGAAATCAGCGGTAGGTACCTCGAATGACAGGAACACCTAATGACAGGCATACCTGTATACCAGTGACAATGAGAGCACAAGCAGAGCTGTTCTGAACACGGTGCGGGAAGGTGTAGGTGCCGCTCTGAAGCTTTTCTTTAAAAAAAGTATGAGTTTTTGAGGGGAAACCCCATATGTAAGAGAAAAGCTTTCAAGAATTTGTCGTCTGAGGATCCTTATGGAAGAAGCGGCAAATAGATTTTAAAAAAATAAAATTTTTAGTGTTGGAAAGCTCAGAGCAGCATCTTCTGCTTCCGGAGCAACAATTTGGCTGGCTTTTCCAGAGACGATCTGCTAAATAACTGCTTTACCTCACCTCCGATGTCTTACAATAGCCCCTGCAGAGCGGGATCTCTACGACTCCTCTGCACTTCTTCCCATTCTGGTCAGTGAGCACTAGTGGATTCATCCCAGGAATCTTCTGTAGGAAGTACTCACATTTGCTTTTTGAAGTCACTTCAGATGGAGCAGTCTGGAAACAACAGGAATAAAAAAAGGGTTTTTAATCCTTACAGCGTCTCTTGATTTGTGGCAGTACTGGCTTCTGCCACATGGAATTCATTAGACGTGTACTGGTCAGGGACAGGAGACTGATTCCCATAGCCATTAAATGCAGAGCCGATGAAATTGATGGCAAGAGTCAGTCCAAAGGATCAAATGGGAAAAGGGCAAGAAATCATCAGAGATTCAATCTCAATGATATGAAACTAGCGCTTTCGTGTGAGTCACCTGCTGATGTCTTCAGTTTTGCTTACTTTTGGTGTTCCATTTATTTGTTTATATTTCTGAAAAACTCATTTTGCGATGCTAGGCGGTACACAGCATGTTGCTTCACTTGTTCCAAATTCACAAGATGACGATTTGCCAAAACGCTAACCCTTGTAGACTTATCACTAAATTTTAGCTCGAAAAAAGTTGTTGTATTATTTTTACTTACATACACACTTGATGTCAAAGCCTAGATTATTCGCTATTTATTTTCAGCTGTGCATATTTCTTCTCAATTTTTTGTGTAAGTTTCTCTTAATCAATTATTATCTTAATTAATAGTAATGGTAACTGCTCAATCAGAACTTGTATTCTATCTGAATTGTGTATTTATAGCGTGGTAAATAAGACGCAATAAATAAATCACAACCAATGACAGCGATTTTCTTTGTGGCCGAAACCCGTGTAGACGATTATCGGACACTTACCTCCCGCGCGAGTCGAACCCCGGTAAGATAATGTATAGAAAGCTGTTGTTCCAGGGTGTTCTTCAGGAGAAACAAGTCATCTTTGACCTAATGTCGCTAATGACGTGTTAGAGTGAGTTAAAGCATCTTTTCAACCATTTTTGGCTGTTTCTTCATAGCTTCAAAGAGGAAAACGGCCTGACGCTACGCGTGCGGGGGTAGGTGTCCGTAGACGCGTGTAGGCACTAGAAGATCGCTGCGATTTTGAACTGAAGTAGGCATCTACCAGTATGCTACTCAGGACTACAGATTTCAATAAGCAGTAGCTCTACTATTGCATTCGATGGACCGGATTTTCAATGTATTTGAAATTTTGTTGACAAGGGAAGGATACCAACATCATCCGATGGGCGCTCATTCAGATGATGTAGGCACTAAACAGGAAAACATTCATAACTTCTTTCGCTTTGCCATTAAGCAAAAAAGAGCAACATATTTAGAATCAGCGTCCGCGACTCCATATAAGGAAAGGATACCGAATGTCTGTGGCTTTCAAAGGTGAAACGCATAGTGATACGCGTTTCACCTTTGAAAGCCACAGACATTCGGTATCCTTTCCTTGTGAGCTGTTAGCATGTTCGTGTAGCAGCCCGCACGCTTTCCAGATCACTTTCTCACCAGAAATGCTCAAAAGAGATAGCCAGGTGAGAATCTTCAACAACAAATCGTACGTGGAGTATTTTGGTACGCAGTTATCGCTATGGGTTCAGAATAGCGCAGGAGGTAATAGGAGTGGGAGAGTGCATTCAGAACTGCGTTCCAGAATAGGTGAGAAAATTCAACAGTTGATTTGTTGAGTAGGTGCAATTTTCGCCATGTAAGGAGAGTATGGATTCTCAGCAAAATCATTTAAAATTATATTTAATCTCTGTACCACTAATTATACCAGCGGTTTATCTCCGCGCCTTGTGGATAGCAGTTCAGAATGTAAGCAATTTCTGAGTGAAACCCCATAGAAGTGTCTAAAACACTGCGTTTGTTCCCATTTCTTGAAGGTGGAATAAAATGGCATAGTACGAATACAAATATTGAGGGTTATGTGCAACGAGGCCTCCGAGGGAAAATGGTGTGATTTATCCAACATTGTGTCCTGTTACATCATAGCATAAGAAAAAAAAACCTGTTGACATTAGGTAATAAGTTTTGGATAATTATACACCTATGAGATTGTGGATTTAAAGACTCAGAAACTCATTTCAGTTCCAATGTAATATGTATTTCAGATCGTTGCTGATATGACAAGGACACGAATCTCTCGCTAAGCGATCAAGCATCGACAAAAATATCCGTACTTAATCAAAATTGAACAAGGAGATTTCAGAAAACAATATCTTCCAATGATTGGAAATAGGAAAAAATCAACCTATCTATGTAGGGACTAGTAGTCTGAGCCCTAGTATCTTCCAATAATATTTCCTAAGGAAAATTCTGAAAACTTACAGCTACACTAACAAGAAGGATAGCAACAATGACGGCGATCATGGTCAGCTTCCGAGGATCAATTGGCTCTATCGCGGCACACCATGTGGTTAGCATCAACGTCTCGGGTAAACACAGCCATAACTCCAGAAGCGCATGATCCCATCCATGTCAGTTTTTTGCTTCAAAACTGCTTCTGGAACGCTGCAGATGCACACATTTGTAAGACATTTTGGCTTGTGGAATCCGTGAATATTTGCCGTCCAAACATAAGAATTTAAATGCTTTAGAGCCATTAGATATTGGAATAATAAGTCAAATCATCTTCATTCCAGAGAAAAAGATTACGTATTGGCTTATTTTTGAAATTGAAACAGTGTATCTTGTCATATTGGGAATTTATAAGTGTTTAGAAACGGATGGGAAACCAAAGCACACGTGAAGAACTGAGTGTAGCTCCTGTACATTATTCGTGGTTGATTGACAGCACAAAAAAACTCCATTGTCATGGTTATCTGTAACAAATCTCCGCCGTGCACACGGCATGCAGATTCCGTGCAAATTCCATGCAACGTATATTGATGCTAACATACAGAAATTCCAAACGGGCGCGTGCAAGGGGTGGGACCGCGGCGCGGCCCTCGGGTTGTCTGCCGCTGGCAGAGGCAGAGAAACCAGAGCCCCTGTGTCTCTGCCCAGATAGCCGCGCGGCGGTCCCGCCCCTTGCACACGGTTCCCTGTACATAGAGATTTATTTGTTCATTTATTTATTTATTTATTTATTGCATGAGGTACCTCATTCTAAAAGTGAGCAAAAACAAAACGACAGAAATCCTAGGTATTCTGTCAGAACAACACAAACATCACAACCAATTGGTAAATATGTAGACAAATGAAAGCAACAGAACATAGACAAGGATAGCATCATGATTCCAGGTAGCTACGGACCATGTTTTTGAAGGATCGAGGATTAGTGGGAACTGCTTTTACTCTGCTCAGTGCTAGGTAATCGGAACCTGCTCTATTGATACAAAAAATGTGACCGGCATTTGAGCCTGGCTCTAGGAAGGTAGAGCTTAAGTGCGCTACCCATAGCAATAGAAAATCTAAACGAACAGTATTTCTCGGGGTCAAGTCAACAATGCCCATGAATAAATTTGTGGAACATGAGAAGGTCAAATTTCCTTCTCCTAAAAGAAAGGGAGTGGATGCCAAGATTCATATTCCTTTCCTTAGCGGAGGATATGCAATGTGCACGATTTTGAGAAGGTTTTGTCGAACACGCCTTTGTATGTATGATTCTAGCTCCAGCTGAGGATATTAGCTAGCGTAGGACTCTGGATTTGCCAGGAAAGATGAAGCACCAACATGAGTATCGGGTGCCCCATGCCACTTCATTCGTCGTATCCTTTATTGGAAGCGTTTCATTTCGATGCGTTGCGTAAACTGTTCGGAAATTGTACTATTATTATTAAGCTTATACTGTTTGGAATAAACATGACTTTCCAGTATAATAAAGTTCTATGCTGAAAGTACACATAATATATCTACAATGCTTGGGCTTTGAGCCCCGTCTGGCGGTACAAAGGACATTCATCATCTGTATATATAAAAGTGAAAGTTTTTGTGTTTGTATGTATGTTACTTATAGAAATCGTGGAGCATTAACCGATCGGGACCAAGCCTTGCATGTAGACCCTGCAGGGGCCTGCACAGGTCATAGGCTACTTTTGACCTGATCTTATCGATTACTTTTTCCATTTTATCGATTTTCACTATTTTTGTCCGGGGGACGGTGGGGGAACGTCTACTAGGGTTCTTCAATAGCTGAACACGAATATGGCGAACATTTCTATCGACACTATCGTTATTGACTTTATCGATTTTTCTTCTTTTGCCCAGGACTGAGCGAGGACATGTCTAGTGGGGTTTTCTAATACGCTGAATACAATTTATGACAACCATTTCGAATGACGGTATCGATCTATCGATTTTATTGATTATTCTCAACTTTGCCCAGGGATCGATGAGGACATGTTCACTGGGGTTTTCGAATGAGCTGAACACAGATATGACAAACACTGTGCATGGGAATATCGAGTTATTGGTTTAATCGAATCTTCGACTCTTTCGCCTCTTCTTAGGACGGTAAGAGAGCATTTGCTGAAATTCTCAAAGAAGTTGAACACATACAGTGAACGGCAATGGCGGTGGCCCATCTGCGGCCTCGAGAAGGACGCAGCGCGACTGCGCCGCGTGCGCCAGGATCGGTGTCGTCTGCCGCCGGAATGCTATTTCTAGGCTCTTTTCCTCCCGATTTCCTCGAAAATCCTTGATATCGGGTTGAAAAGCTGGCAGAAATAGCATAACAGCACTAGAAACATCGGTTACGGCGAGCGCGGCGCGGTTGCGCGACGTCCTCTTCGAGGCCGCGAATGGGCCAACGCCATTGACGTCCACTGTATGTGGCGTGCATTTTCAATAGCGCCGCTATCAAAATAAATTCATTTTTTTTCGCTGATAGGTCGGTTAAAAAAGGGCTGTTCTGGCTCGTCACCATGCTGATAAGCAAAATGATGGGCATCTTGGATGGATTTATCAGCAGCAGCAAATTCTCTCATCAGTGTGAAATAGCCGGAGTACTAGAACACGCGAGCGAAGCCGGGCATACCGTCTAGTGCTTTATGAAATCAGGCAAACGCCCACTATCCCGATTTCAAACAATTTCAGGCTTGGGACCATCACGAGCACTATCTGCTATCTCTAAAAAGTGCGGCTAACCACGACTCAAAAATGCACTACAGAATTTTCGACTGATCAATGCACATACAAATTTTAGTATTGGCGTTCATGACAAACCTTGCCACTGGCCCTAAAGCTTCAAAAATCATTCGCCCCAAAGCACCAAAGATTGGGGATGACCTATTGTAGCAACAACTCTGTGCTCTGTAGATGTCGTTGATGTCCCCATCCACTTGGGCCGTATTCGATCCATGATTGAAAGCGAACGGTAGTTGGTGGAGCAGGCATGCATTATTGCCGACGTGGAGGGCGATATTCCATGTGATAGAAAATGAAGTGCTACGAGAATTGAGGGGTGCACTTACGATAATGGTCAAGAACAACATAGGAACTACAAAATAAGTAGTTCATAGCATGCAGTTTAGCGAAATTCAGATCACCACGAGGAGCAGAATTTAGGAAAAACCGCACGAATTCATCCTTCAACCCAATGGAAAAAATCTTCTACATTATTGTTGCGCCAACCAGGTTTGTTAAGGGACAGATTTATTTTTAGCCTGACGTTTCGACCTAATCATCGTCTTCGGGTGCCTGAAAGTGGTTCGTAGTTCTTATCTGTGTTCCAATTCGCCAAACGCCTCAGCCTACTCTGCTAGTTTTCAACCTTCTACCAAGCTTGCTACCTATAAAAGCATTCGGAGACTATCTATAGCTCGCATAACGATACGAATGGCAGAAAGTCACTTATTGTTGACAGACACTCATTCTTGTGGTTTATTTCAGAATTCCTTACAGTAAGTAGAAATGCTTCGAGCGCTTTTCTTGCCGAAATCTCAACTTCACATGACAAGATCGTACATTTGACATTGAAGTCATTTCCCTAATGCGCCTCGTTCCTGTGTCTGCCAAGCGGTAATATTAGACGTCCTCGACTTGTCGTTTTCGTAAACCCTGTCACTCCACTTTTTTGAAACTGCACTTCCGTCGCTTATGGTAAAGATCCTGAACTGAACTTATCTCAACACATGTTCATACTCTTGAGAAAATCGACCCATCTCGTCTATACTTTAGCGTGAATCCCTTAATATTCCGGTAGCTTCTCGCTCAAATGTCTGCCACACTTCTCGCACTTTCTCTCACTCAGGCGGGTTTTCTCAGAAGCATAGAACCACCACGGAACTTGAACTCATATTTGGCAGCTTCAAAGAACACTTTCTGAACACACTTTGCCCTATGCCACGCTATAGTTTCGTCCAGCCATTCATATGCACCGCCTGGTTCGCTTCTATCGCAGAGGTGCAATTTCAATAACTGTACTTACCGGTACGTCCTCTGTGCTAGTCACCAATGTTGGATAAAATCGCCTACAGTGATTCTCTCTCGCCACTGTCGGCTACACTCCACGACCAAAATGTGTCAACTCCAGTGTGCCCTACTCATTGCTGGTCTTCCACACGCACTCGGATTCAGCTTCATCTTTGATATGGAGAAGTTCTTTAGCCTCTTTCGTCAAAATAGAGTCGAGGAGACTATTTTACCGGGTAAGTGAAGTGTTAATGCCAAGCTACTGAGGTGAATTCAGAACAGCAACGACACGTTGTTCAGAACTGGCGTGTCATGGGCACAGGATTGATCCTGCTATTCGTTCAATCTTTCACAGATTCCATAACGACATCCGGAGAAAAGTTGCAAAGGGAGAGTATTTGTCGAACGGATCCAGTTTGGGACCTGTGAGCAATATGTATGAACTGGTACGGAATATAGTAATTTTTACATTGAAAAAAAAAGTATAGAGGGAGCAAAAACAGAACATCATCTTTCGCTTCCTCAAAACTAATTCTATTCGATTTACTTCATTCCAATCTTTTGTTTGATTTTCATTCTTTTATTTCACGTATTTTTGCTGGAATTCCAAAACCCGTTACCGGCCACATAGACAGCTTCTGGGTCAAATTAATCCATATCGGCCCAATCCGTTACGTGCTGTAGCCGGCTGTCACGTATACATGGAAATGAATGTGAGCACAAGCACTGCTGGGATTGATACACGCCCTGGCTTGCAATCTATTGTTAGGATTTCCACGGGTGTAGAAAAATTGTCGGCAGCTTTTTTGATGAGCAGTGATAGTCAATTATGAACCGTATGACGGTGAAAATTGCGTTTGAGAACAGGAAAACAGACAAAACTTTTTCTTCCAAGGTACACATAGGACGACGTCTCCTTTATATCAGATCCATCCAGTTCTATTCGCTCTCCTTCGCAGTATGCATTCTTCATGAACTGGGTCTTCGCCCTATTTATTTGCAGTCCGATTTTTTTCCCTACTTCGTTTAGCTCACAAAGTATCGCCTCCGCTTCATTGGTGCTTTTTGCAGTCGGCTAATGTTCTCACATATGAGACGTCAACTCACTGGTGGACCAGCGCTGACAATATAGCGTTAGTTTCCACGTTGTCGAACGCTTTTTCGTGAACAACAAAGGTTAGGACGAAGGGAAGGTGGTACTCCCGACAAACCTCTATGACCCTCGAAACAGTTTGGATGTTGTCCATGCAGCTGAATCCCTTGCGGAAACTAGTCTGTTCTTGGGAGTCTTGAGCTTCATCCAAGGTCCTCGATATGCGTGTGAGAATAATCTTCGTAAAAAGCTTATAAAGCACGCTCAGCAAACATATCGGACGATGGTTTCGAAGATCCTCTTTGTATCCCTCCTTGTGAAGGGGAACGGTGCGTGAGGTTCTCCACTGGTTTGGAATTCTTTCCTTTTGAAGATAAAATGAAAAATGTGCTGCGAGAATGACGTGAAGATGATCGCCTCCTGCTCGCAATAGATCAGCCGATATACGGTCCGGTCCAGGGGCGGTGCCGGGTTTCATGCTTCTTATCGTCACACGAACTTCCGAAGGAAGAATCTGAGGTGGTCTCTCACCAGTGGGGATAATTGGTCTCGACATTACTGTTGAAGAACAGAAGAGGTTCTTATGGAACCTTTCCGTGATTGATTCCATCTCATGATGGGAAAACGTGACAATCCCGTCTTCGTTGTTCAGGGCTGTCAACGGAACATTATAATTGCGAAAATTTCGACACTGCTTGTTCTCCCTTCTGCTGCTTCCAGAACCTTCCTCCGCCTCAACTTCTGCAGATCCTTCTGTAATGCTTTTCTGCAGCTGGCATTGGCTATCAAATGCTCAATGTGGGATGCATTCGGATCAAGCCTCAAGGCCCTTCTTTTAACGAGCAGTTCTTTAGTGGCCTTCGAAATGCGTATATATTATTATATTATATAATCATATTATATAACTGTCAAGGATTCTAGTGAATGATAGAATATCAATAGGATTTGCCTTCAGTCTGCTCAGTGCTAAATAATCGGAACCTGCTCTATTAATGAAGAATTGTGATCTGAACTTGGTTTTAGTTCTACGGAGGGATACTTCACAGAGTCACCGCTTGTATCTGCTGGTTTGCATTTGTAGTATATGTTGGGATCGAGCCCACATAATACATGCGCCAATTCATGGAACATCATAAGATCAAATCTTCTTCCTCGCATGCAGAGAAAGAGAGAAAGATTGAACCCAATTTTTATTCCTATCAGCTGCGGAAGGAAGATTTTTGTAATTGAAACCGGTATTTCTTATCAAAAGCTTCCTTGTGAAGTGTTTTGGACATTTTCAAGTTTAGCTATGGTCTTGCGTTTGTACGGATTAACGGTGACAGTTCCATATCCAAGTAGAGGTCTTATATAACTTTTAAAAGCATAGAGAAGAATCAAAATGTCAAAATGTCAAAGTTTGATTATAAAGACCTCAAAACCTTTCTCTTTCTATTCATAAAGATCGTTTATAGCCAGCGTAAAGGGCAATTTGTGCGAGGGTTCGTGCGTCATCAACTCGGCATATTCATCCTCAATGAAAAGAACATACGCTGTCCATAAATGCGTGGTTCTGATTTGCGTAAGTGATGCGACTGGCCCTATCCTTCATCATACAGACGCAGGCGCGTCAAACGCACGCACCTATACGGGAGGGTTTGAAAAGTTTCCGGAATGACAATGAAAACAAAACAAATCTGAAGCATTTAGTATTTTATTTCATAAGTCAGTCCTCTCGAAGCCGGACACATGTGGTCCGATCCTGTTTTTAGTTTTTCATTCCCTATCCAGAATGAATTTCTGTGAAGCTCTCAGAATAAGCGGATGAAGTCACGATTAACTCTTGACCGGAATCTTGTCCTTGACGGAAAGATGTTAAGACTACAAGAGAGATACAGGTACGAAGAAGCCAATGCAGAAATACCGTTGGATGAGGTGGAATATAGGATTCCAATACAACAAGTTTTTTGATGAGCCATAACATCTGATTGAGTGGTCATCCCGACAATTCTTCTCCCCCATTCAAGTCCGCGCATGGCGCTGGGGTTACCACAGCTAAAGCTTCTAAATATTTCGACTAATACCCAGCTGTAATGGCTTCTCCATCAATCCATTGGAACTCCCAAAAACAGACACCGTCATCATTCCACCTAAGTGAATGGTTCTTTCTTCTTCAAAATCCATTCTTAGTGTCTAAGCTAATGTTCTCAACGCATCTTCTGTGACCACAGGGTAGCGCTTAATCCGATCTTCAATATGGATCACAGTTCCAATTTGAGATCCAATTCAAATATCTAAATCAACCGACCCAAATCTTCTATTTTGCATTACTTTTGTTTTCTTCCTGAGATAATAGGAGATCCTATTCTATAGACCATCTATATACTAAGTTAATTGCTTCTCGCAGTGGTGCTAGAACATTATGGACGCAAGCCTTATTATAAATTTTAAATTTTTTTCTTCTACCTGGTAAGACATACGCAAGTGCTTCGCAGTACCTCTAAACAGAGCAGTTCACGGAGCTGGAGGAAGCACACCAGAAAACCTTCCAGAATTTCAGGGAATTTTTGATCTGAGACGCTCTATTTGTTGATGATGTTCAAGAGTGTCAAAGAAGTATTGCAGACATACGACTGTGTTTTGGAAGAGATGGTAGAGAGTCTCGATAACAGCAATTTCTATGGCATGAAAGACATGGGAATCAACTTCTCTGAGATGTGAAGCTTCTCTGTGATTTGCACAAGTTTTTTCCTAATATAAAATTGAGATCTTTTCTTCAGAGAGTATCCTTTGGAAGAAAAGCTGCACATCATGATAGAGAGAATATTACAGTCATGGACAAAGACCACCTTTCTACGACAAGTGAGCCATAGTTCCCTCTATAACTTCTCTGTTTGAACTTCTTGGAGAAGAGATGTCTTTCATGTGAAAATGCAGCTTCAAAAAATGATATAAGTCATTAGGCGCTGTTTTCTAGTTTCACTGTGGCTTTACAGATGGTGCATTTCTCCACAACTCGTATTGGATGTTCCTACTACATTGTGCCCTACAAATACAGCCTCAACGTGATTTGTGTTTATGACAGCAAGTAAGTTAGTGCATGTATAGAATATCAAATTATTCCCAGATATAGTGCGTTCCATAAATATGCGAGCAACATCAAATTCTTGGATTTTGCTACAGTGAGCGTCGATGGCCGTGGCCCATTCCGCGGTCTCGAGAAGGACGCCGCGCGACCGCTCCGCGCGCGTCGGAGTCGATGTCGTCTGATACTGTTATGCTATTTCCAGCAGCTTTTCCACCCAATTTTAAGGATTTTCGATGTTTTCTCTTTCGCGTTTATACATGTACACGGGCCTCTCTCTGACCTTTTGCGGCGGACGACGTCGATCCCGGAGCGCGCGGCGCGGTTGCGCGGCGTCCTTTTCGAGGCTGCGGAAGACCACAGCCAACGATTCTATGTATGTATGTTGTGTCAACGTTTGGAACCTCCCGTCAAGTCTGTTAATTTTGAATGTCGCGAGAGGCTCTGCCCAGAAATTTCACATCACAGGCTGCAAATGCCTGCACCACTGCCTCAAATCTTTGATATCGTAACGATTCTACATTATATGGGTGTGGTAGTTCTATACGGTTTAGCAACTCTAGCTAGCTATAAATATTCAAATATTCCAGGCCAAAAGAGGGTGATGCTTTGGTCGTGAAGGGCCCAGCGTGCTCACATAACAACAACTGCACGAGGATTTTACCATCGAAGTGTGTCGATGGGCTGTGCTCTCCGAGCTCTCAGAAACACACTGAGCATAAGGATCTTAACAACTTTACAATCCTATAGAGATCCCACGCTCAAAAACTTCTCTAAAGCTGTTGTACAGTTTAGTTCATAGATTTGGGTTGTTCACTACAGGTCACTCTATGTACAATCACAAACCTTACAATAATATTTCGAAGAAAAAGTATTGGCTTTGCTTGACACATTTTCCAAGATATTCTGTGCAAATAGGCTGGAAATTTTTGCAGAGTCAGGGCTGGAATACGATATTTCCTTGCCATTCGTGACCTGGGTGTTGGCGCACTTGGGTAAAATGATACTAGAATATGCGCTCACCAGTACAAAAGATGCGCCTGCCAGACGGTAAGGGTACATGCTCTTACGAATGCCTCTCCAATTCTGAACTGAATTAGAAAGCGTGGAGCGCCTTAAAGGCAGTTCTTCACCTCGTTTCGTGGGCTGAAAATACCAATAGACCCTAGACCTCCTCGTCACGCTAATTCCAAAGATGTACGTCAAAGCTCATGAAGATGACTAAAACCCCGTTTTCGGAGGGTCCGAAAGTGCAGTTCACGGAGCACCTGGGCGGAGCGGTCCGCGAATGTGCTGGCTGCCCGCCACGTCTGCACTGTTGGCCGATCGATGGGATCAACGGCTTCACGCGTCCACTCGGCTCGACAAACTGTTACGAACCCCGTCCCGAAAAACGTTTAAAGTAGGGTTTAAAGACCTTTTGTAATATTTCATGTATACCGTTGGATTCACCGTGTAGAGGAGATTCAGAATCTCGTAAAAGCTCAAACGCGAAAACGAGGTGACACACTGCCTTTAACACGAATCGACTGACACAACCGCTTTATTCTCTGTCCTTTATTGAAAGTTACATCAGTTACATCAGTTCAATGTATTAAACATTCAAATTGCTAGTGTTCAGGATCAAAACTACATCAATGGTACCAAACAACCAGAACTTAAATCAATATGATGAAGCTTTATGGCTTTATGTTCAGAGGAGACGTGGCATCCAACAGATGCGATTTCATTTTGTCTGCCTGTACATAACGGTATAGGGAATGGGTTGTTCACAAATTGCTGGAGTATGTACCTCAATGGATGAGTGCCTTTACAGATTTCATACATTTAGTTGGCAGTCATACGGTGGAAAGCATTGAAATTGACCACATCATCGTCAACTGGGACTTCTCTCCGACCAACATCGGTATTGTACCGAAGTTCCACGCCGGCTCGACCATCGGCTCCTTTTCGCAAAATTCCTCTTTTCGCACAAGGACGAAAGGCCGCAAAATTCAGAAGGAAGGGTCCTAAACCGTTCATCATCAGAGATCTCTTTACTTCATTTTGGGAAGATGCTGTTATAGAATACAATCTCTCCGCGACAGTGCAAAGAGAGCCGAGTGTTCAAGAATCACCAAGAGGCGACTATCTCACGAAATCCTCGAGCTGATACGCCAGCGTGAAGCTATGAAAGTCGCGATCCACCACCAACTCACGTCTGAGCTCTCAAAACGGTGCAGAGACGCGATAAAAGATCTTGAGGGCAGAACAGACCCCGGCAGGAGCCTGTATTAGGGTCGTAGCCAAAACGAAGTCCCCTTTGAAAAAATGCAGATTTTGCCCCCTCTGAAAATAACAATAGATAGAAGGGAATGACCGCATCCAATGATAGCAATTCTACAAGCATTCTCCGTGATTGCAATTAAAGCAATTAGTAGCAATTAAAGGACGATAACCCATTGTGAAAGCACAAAACATAACTGCAATAACCAGTGTAAACCGACAAAACATAACTATAATTCTTTACCAAGAGCAATCAATGAATGGACCATTCCACACTGCGGCAGAAATTATACTGACGGAATCAGGAAACGATAAGGTCGACATTGGTCGCCAAAAGCCGAACAGAACAACAAACTAAACGAGAATAAAGGAATAGAAACTCTGGAAAAAAGTAGAGACCAAACTAATGACAGTAGCCTTCGTAGAAAAAAAAAGGACCGAGGCTTTTAAAGGGGCCTTCAAATGATTTCAGTTCCCGCGCAGGCTCCATTGGGTCGGCGTTCCACTTTGGAGCGCGGCTAAACGGCTTGCGATAGTGCCTTGCAGCGAGCGAGAAGGGCAAATACTCACAAGATAGGAGATGATAAGTGATAGTATGTGAGGCGTATGATAGCACATACCTACAAGTATAGGGGGGGGATGGTAGGAGGCTGGAAACTTATGTGTTTGAATAGGGAAATTATGCCCCCGACAGGCTCAGCTTGTACCCCAGCCTGTCTGAAACAGGCTGGCCCCTTTACCGAGCATACAATTCCTGGATTCACATAAGTTTTGTGATCTGATACTGATAGCATACATTTATTTTGAGTGCTATGTCGCTTCTTCACCCCAAATTTGGTGTCAATCGGTTAAGCCTCGAGTTAAGGGGAGACCCTTGCAATCACTCAGACTCAGAATGTAAGCGCATACTTTTCTAGTTCACATAAGTTTAGATTGTCTCCCCCAAAATCTTCTAGTGTTCCCTTAGTTCTTATCTCACTGAGGATTCCAGCTCAATCCATGCAGATTCCGCGGCGCAGAAGTCGTTTAAGTCCTCCGGATTATGAGAACCTGTACATGATCTGCTCCAATCGAACTTTTCAACATCGATCGCCGCAATTGCTCTGCTAAAGCTACGAGCAGTTCTTTTGCGAGCCTTTTTCGTCTTTCATCGCCTTTATCAATGCATTTCTTTTCTTTGGAACAACGAACACCTCAAAGTTTCCTGGGGCTCGGCCCCGAACCCGTACGAAGCCCCTTTTGCTTTTCGACCCTTTTACGAAGCCCAGCTTGCCCACCGACAAGCTGCGCTGGGGCCTGGGGCAGAAGAGCAGCAATGTCGGCTAAAGCCGCAGAGGCGGAAAAAGTCTTTGAAACGTTCAAAAAATCACATAGTGAATTGCAAGAGAGAAGGGTCTCCTCCCCAGAAGGATGATGGAGAAGGTCATCTGAAACTCCTACTTGGATCTTCTTGATATGCGGGCTCATCTCCCTCCATGTCATCCTAAGAAGGATCGATATGTAATCTGCTTTGAGATATTCTTTGAGCCGTTCCATGTCTTCTAATTTGCAGCAGTAAGGGCTCTCTCTGTATAAATGATATTGAAAAGGATATGGCACCTTCCGGGATCACTGCGACTACCTTATAAAACCAATTTCTCCGAGGAAAAAAAAACAAATCCAAATCTTCCGTACCGTGATGTGCACTACTGAATCTCATCACATGTAAATGATATATTAGAGAGATCTCGAGTTCGTTCACTAATTAAAAACGGGAGTTCCCTTGCTTTTTTACTTAAAGGCAGTGTCCAGGCAAAAATTTCGATACTTCAATTCTTCCATCCTGTTACTCTACTCGACGAGCTGATTGCAACTGCATAGGTTTTACCCGTAGAAACCTTGAAATATTTGGTTTTTAGAAGGTTGAAAGTTACGATGTGGACGAGTTGTGCGGTGCAAAATGAAAAGAAAGCAATAAGGCTTCTCGAACTCTCGAACTATTGGACAAACCAGCTAATTATTGCTACAGAAGATTCTAAGGAACATTTTCTTGATTGCTTTTTGCTTTTTTCCATTGGTATTTCTACTAGTAACCATTTTTTTCCGAAATTTGGAGCGAAATTCTGAACTGATGCTGATTAAAAACCTGTCAAATTTAACGATGCGTGTTCAACAAGATAGCACATGTTAGTGTGAGTTCCATCCGCAACACAAGATAATAGAGAGGAAACAGACTGTTAGACAGTAAAACAAGTCTTTACAATCTCAGACATGACTTAACATGTTTTCACGAAATCTTCGAAGGGGCGGAGCGGGCACTGGATCGGCTTTGGGTACCAACAGTGAACATTCTGCCTGGACACTGCCTTTAAGCATAATGAACTTGATGTAGTAGCTTTAACTGAATCATGGCTAAACTCTACTGTTGACACATCACCAATACTGGGCGAATTATCCGCCGAGTATGGACTGTATAGGTGCGATCGTATCAGCAAAAAAAGGGGTTGCAGAGATTCTGGGGATGACAATACAATCGGCGAAGTTCGATAGAGTGGAAGTATTAATAATTTATTACATGAGATCACTCATGTGTAACACATTAGTAACAATGAAGGTGAGGTAGGCAAACTTGAGGCATAAAACTAAAACTGTAAGACGATAAAACTGCAACAACTATGAGAACAAATTATACAAAAGAGAAAGAAGAACGGGTAGGCACAAGGATTGCGGGAATTCACTGAGCATCCACCTACAGTGGACGGCAATGGCGGTGGCCCATCTGCGGCCTTGAGAAGGACGCCGCACAACCGCACGAGCGCGCTGGGATCGGTGTCGTCTGCCGTCGGAATGCTATTCCTAAGCTTTTTTCTTCCCGATTTGGTCAAAAATCCTTGAAATCGGGTAGAAAAGCTGCTAGAAATAGCATAACAGCAGCAGAAAACATCGGTTATGGCATGCGCGGCGCGGTTGCGCGACGTTCTCCTCGAAGCCGCAAATGGGCCACCGTCATTGCCGTCCACTGTACATTCCCAGATAAGTGTCGGTCATATTTTTGAAAGAATTGAGTTTGGTAGGAAATGGTTTCCTATTGTGTAGTTTCGTAGTAAGTATTAACTGACCTTGCAACAATGGCGAAATAGTGAGCCAGGCTTGAAGAAATTTTGACAGCGGTTTGTCAGTAGTTGTCTAGTTTTTTTTCGGGATGCTGTGTTGACAGTGATGGCAGTAACTATAATATTAAGGGGAGTGAATGGGGTTTACATATCCACGAGGAGTTCGGTATAGAATATGGATATGTAAGGTGAGTGAGCGAAATGTGCATATCTGCAGCTTTGTCCAGTTTAATAAAGCGCTTTTGCCCAAGCTCACTGACAGTAGTACAGTCAAATAGGTAGAATTCGGAAAACCACTTGATAACCACCGTGAATCACATTATCATATAAGTACATATGTACAAAAGAAAAGATACAGATTGCGCGCGTGGTTTCGTAGCGTTGCGGCGACAAAATCGTGGTAGGACCTACTGGACTCTCTCACTTAGGGCATGCTCTCTCGCATCCATCGTCCAGGTCCCGCCGCGATTCTGCAGCTACAGAATCCGTCTATCTTTCTGAGAAGGAGTATAAACAGGTTACTTACAAACTGGTGGTGTGTAAGCAAAGCAATTGTCTATGAATGTTACGGGAACATGTGTTCTCTACTGAAAGTATCTCGGATTCAGTGTAAGAAATTCGGTACAGGTCAAGAATTCACATGTGAACTCTTCCATAAAGGATGTTGTGAACGTTGTCAAACCCCAAATTTTCACCATCTTAAAGACTACTTGATGTTAGGAGACGCAGGACGTAAAGGCTGGCTTGCTATAGTCCGTCCCAAAAACGACGATAGTTGAGTATCTGTGCCCATGATCTGCATTTCTCGCCTGCCTCTCCCGATACGGCACTATTTCTCGCATTTTCTATTTCTCTGGTATCTTCACAACTATGATCACTGGTGAAATAACCTGGTTTCACTCGGCTATGTATTCACTAATCCTAGCCTATTAGTAAGATCAATAGTGAATTGTTAAGATTCACTCCTGCTCGAATAATGATTCGTGTTTTGCCGGTAGACCTCGTGTTGCCGATTGCCCAGCGAATTCCTGACATTCACAGCTATGTACCGCAATGTTTTCGATGGGAAGACGTGAAGCGCGACCCGATAAGATACATTGATTTCATCGTTGCATCCAATAAAACCAGACGCCAGCATCTAATACTCGATGGCAGGTCTGTGATGGCTAACCAGCCCAATATTGACCGTTTTCTAACCTTTTAAAAAATATCTTCGCTATAAGAAATTGAACGGACTAGTGTACTTAGAACTACACAATCTGAGAGTTGGTGATTGTAGGTTTCTCTGAGGTGTTCTTAGCGCGTGATGGCTTCTCAGAAATTTTCTGAAGAGGGCTGACACAGAAAGGATTCGCCAGGATGGTTTCGCACGGGAAGGCTTCAATGATCTTACTGTGCAAAAGCTCCTCCAGGGTTTTCGGAGGTGGTCCCAGCACGTAAGCGCTGTCTTCGGATGGATCCATACGAGCAAGAACTTCTTCGATTTTGATTTTCAATTCTTCGAGGTGGTCCACAATGTGAAGGCTTCTTTTAGGTGGTCTCAACACACAAAAACTTCTCCTTGGTAGTCCCAGTACATGGATGTTTCTACGAGGGGCTCCAGCTAGAGGCTTTGTTAGATGTCCAACCACACAAAAGTTCTTCCAACACAACTAGGTCTCTCAGGTGTAGTCCCGGCACGCAAATCCTTCTCTGAGGTGGTCCAAGCAACTGAAAGTTTTGGTGGTCTCACGATGGAAGAGCTCTTCCAACGGATACCAACCGGAGTATACTGGATTATTCGAATCCAGCAAACACGAACGCAGAGGGAACGGATGGATGTGCTCGTATTTCCGAAATTACTTAAATTCTCTCTAAAAAAACAATCGTCGTTTACAGAAAAAACACTTGCACTGCGTCCTGTACCATGAATTCTTAGCCTTGTCGGTTATCCGTCATCCGTTATCCCGTATATCCCCTATACTTTATCCGATGATCTTTGGCAAATCCGTTACCCGGACTGTTACCCCGTATCCGCCCATCCCTGCTACCAACACGGCTACGTGTCTCAGGAGTGGTCCCACCACGCAAATGCTCCTACGAAGCTCTTCGAGGTGGTCTAAATATGCAAAGCTTTCTTTGAGGTGGTGAAATTTTCTATAGTGCATTTCACCGAGGACGACAGTTGGGAAGACAGCAGAGAGGAAAAGGAACGCGGGATACTCACTCAACTATCGTTCAAAACCGGTATAAGGAGGATACAGCACGTGAGGATTTCTCTGAGGTGGTCCCAGCGCGCAAACGCTTTGTCACGGAGGTCCCAGCACGTAACGGTTTCTCAGGTGTGGTCCCAGCGCGCAAATGTTCCCGAACAACTCGATTTGTCAGCGTAAAGAACTGATGTAAGGCTTATACTTCTAATCTAACATTCTCGCAAGGATTAGACCCGCTGAAACACACCAGCAGCATCGCAACAGTTCAGCATTGTCTCTTTTCTCGCCCACCAACACAGTCTAATCCTTGTTTCAACGCCTTCTTCTTGAGTCACTTCGTATAGGGAGACGGAGCTTATCTAAACTTGGCATTTTCTATAATTCCTGCACTGATTCGAGCATGTGGAGAGGGAGAGATTCCTAGATAAAGCAACGCTAGCTGATAACGCATTTTAGTGTGGAAGCCGACGCCTGTGATGAACCGTAAGCAGTTTTTCGTTTATTAATGCTCTTTCGTTTCGCATTCTTGGTGAGATCAAATCGATTTGACTCCATGCCAACTATAGCTGACATTTACATGGATATTTGAATAGTCATTGGTGGTTTTTTTTGAATCCTATAATATTGTATTCGCTCATTTCCAGCCGATTTTCCTTCCGGTCGCAGCCGATTTGGCGAAACGAACGCGTTCTACCCGCATGAGAAAGCCGACTTCCAGGTTAGTAGCTTGCGCTTATTTCCGTGAATTGATATACAATTTGTCATCTATTCCCTATCCCGAATGCTGTTGAGACTATCCTAATTCTGCCTCCTCTCGCTATGACAGCATGGAAAAATGCTTTGTAACAGATTGCAAGTATCTACATTTCCTTTCTACTGTTTCCATTCTCATTGTGCTGCTTCAACACACATATCTTAACCATAAAGGGTGGTAACCAGTGATAAAAGGCATGTTGACAGCAAAGTTGCACAATGTAAACAGTATCGCTCACATTTGGAATCAGAAGGAACAATCGCAGTGCGATTTCGCGACAGATTTTGCTTGCAAAGTAGCTGTGGAAAAGGTTTTTGGTTAAATTCGTTCATTCAAAGAAAAACTCATTGAGAAAGTGCCCTTCTTCTGCATTTGTTTTTTAAAGCCAGTTGTTATAAATTCCTAGCCAGCTCTTATAAATACCAACTACTACCAACTCATAACGTTACAGTCAGTCATTTAAAAGCGACTGTTTAGTGTGAGTATCATTCTGTGGGGTGATTCTCTTGGCTCAGAAACACTTAGCATTGCTTAAACTGAGCGACGATGATGGACAGGAAAGGAAATACAAGGCCAGGGCTACTCATTACAGTACCCGCCGAGGGCAATCGTGGTGGGACCACCGGGCCTGTTACCTATGTGTTCAGACATGTTCGAACTATCGATTTATTTGATGCATCTCAATGTAGTATATTTTATGCACGTCAAAGTGAAAAAGTAAGTAAACGTTAGGCTTGCGGAGACAAATTCTTACTGTTTGTAAACTAATGGATCCGAAAAGGTCATGAAGGAATTTGCAGATAAAAAATTGGTGAGTGTGAGCGAACCTACAGCGACGAGCTACCCGTTCCAGGGCTAGATTCAGTTTGGAATGGGCCGATATTTTCTTCAGCTTACTATTCAGTTCGATCACCGAATTGTGAAGGCGCCACGCTGTGGCGATACTTACCTGGTTTCCATGGTCCCCTTGCTAAAGGGCATTCGGAAAAGAGTCGGTACTGGTGCATTCACGGACCTGAGGTGAGTCATGTGTTCCACGTACTCCCACATCATTTCCGGGATCCTTTCTAACATGTTAAGCAGTTAAAAATACAGATAAATACAAAAAATAAATAAGAAACTACAGGCGGTTCAGAAATGAATCGGTATTGGTGCATTTTTACGTAAAGAGATTAGAGAGGCCTTTGGCAAGTCGCGCATGTTCAAGCTTGTTAGTCGCAGTTATTTTTAACTGTTTGACATGTTAGAAATGGTCCCGGAAATGATGTGGGCGTACGTGGAGCACATTTCTCCGATAAGTGGCATACCGACTCCCCGATGAATGGCCTGTAAGCAGTACATGTTGAGTGTTTTGTAAGGAGGCATGAATCCGCTCGTCTACAAAGGTCTCGTCGCAATTGTTGCATGAAACGTAACGTTCGCACCATCTACATCTGTGATATTGTTCTCTTCCACTGATCACAGATGCTCTTGGCAGTGGTGATATCATCGTAATCATATAGCAAACATGTCTGAACATGCAGACACCTCCGAGCATGCAAACGGACTGGATGGTCCCGCCACGATTGCCCTGCGCGGAGCTACGGGTACTGTAGTGAGTAGCCCTGGCCTTGCATTTCCTTTCCTGTCGATGATGGTGCAATTTTTGCGGACACGGTATACGCGGCGCGGTCGCGCGGTGCTCACGCTGAAATTGCCGCAGTAGTGGCAAAGCAGGGTTTTCTAGATAGTTTTTTTTTCATATTTGATCATTGTTTAATGTAAAATATCAAGAAAACTAGCTAATTAGCAGAAAAAATCTTCAGTCTGTTGGCAGAGCGAGTTATTGCGCGAGCGACGCGGCAGCGTCGCGTGCTTTTTGAGTCTGTGAAAAACGCACTGCCATCGACGCTCACTGTATTTGTTACATTTGTTCTCTAGCGATATGCCGAATCTTAGCGGAATTTTATGTGGATGTATACATAGTGTTCTGAAATCATTCTTTTCGGTAATGATACATTCTTCATATAATCTCTATCATATGCGACAAAAGTTCATAATCTCTATAGAATGTGACAAAAGTCAATTACCACTGCGTATTGTGTGCTTCCCTTGCCGCCTTCTCCAATTGTTTCACACTTTCCCACTCCTCTTGTTTTCTCTCTAACGTCTCTTCAACAAGCCTCGCGGGTGGAATGGACCATATCCCAAGCTGCAACCATCTGCCGATTGGGGTCCTCACTCTAATTGCTTTGAAATCGTTCTCAACACCTCTTCTCAAATTGGCGGCCTTTGTATCTTCCTCGAAAGTCCTGCTCGGATTCCGGAATTGTGTCTAGCTCATCCTCCGAAGAGAGACACTTCCATTTTTAAGCTAAAATTTGCCCCTTAGCATTCTTGGAATTCATTATTCCTGTTTTATTGTTATTTGTTAATCTTTTCGCTTTACTGCAATTAAGTAAATACTATAATTCCTACATAAGCCTTCCTTGACGTGAAGTGATAACGTTACGTAAGTATGGTGCTTGTTTCAGGACTTGAACAGTCGCCTTGAACGGTACATTTCTCTGGTGAAGGGTCTCGAACGTGACAACGCACAGCTGGTGAACGAACTTCGCCATCTACACGAGTCATGGGGTCAACAGAATACTGAATACAAGGTATTACTCATTTTTGTTGCAGTACGCCGCAAGTTTGCATAACTTCTTCTATGGTGTCTATTGTCAGAGTCTCCATGGTTTTGATCCGTATTTACAGTCCCTGTCGAAAAGGTAGAGGGATTGTGCGTACGGTTTGATGGCGTCGCAGCCGCAGAATCGCGGCGGGACCTACTCGATCCTGTCACTTGGAGCACGCTTTCTCCGCATTCATCGTTCAGGTCCCACCACGTTTCTGCAGCCGCAGAATCTGTCTCCCCAGAATCCGTCTATCTTTTCGAGAAAAACTCTATGTATTGTTGGCTAGCCAGCGGTTTCAAATGAGCTAGCCACACATATCAGCCAGCGTGAACGCGTACGTAGACGTACGTAAGCCTGCGCTGATGTCTACGCACGATTGCGTCACGCTTCACGGCTTTCCACTCACAGTTACTCTATCTTGATAGGAGAGTTGCAATCTGTAGCGCATGTAAACGTGCCTAGCCAGCAAATGTCGTTCAGCCCAGCGTTATCAAGGCTCCGATGGGTGATGAAGAGGCGAAAAACCACTCTGCTGTCATATCAGCACCTTCTCCGTAGAATTTGCTTCTTGGAAGTTTCAGTTGTAGAGGGATTGTGGGACTTATTTTGAAATTACGTTGAGAGATATCATTTAATAATAAGGATTTAATAATGTAATATAGCGGATTATCGCATCCCACTCATTTTATGACTGAATGAAAAGTGTTGAGGTGAAGCACATTACCTGTAAGGGGGAGGAAGGGGAGATAGAAGAGGTGTCGCTGTTGGACTTCTTTGGTAATTTTTTAACACAATAATGCTATAGTTCAGGATATCATGTTTAAGTTGGAAAGTATCTCTTCTCCTAGCAGGTTTGACGAAATTCTATGGGCTAAATGCACTTTTGACAGCCATTTGAATGAAGTAAAGTGGCATTTCGCAAAAAAAGGTGCTTCCTCGAAGGCAATCCTGATGAAAAACATGAGTAGAAATTATTTTTTGGCTCAATGTTACTTCCAAATTTAGAAGTCCTACACGGTGAAAAGACTCACCCTGTCATCATCTTATTTCCGACAGCTAGAAATGGAAAACCCCCACTCTATTGGTGGGCTCAATAGATAAGAATGTCATTGAACTAATGCGGTTCTGCTCGACGAAACTGTTTGAAAAATGAGTGATTCATTTTCATTTTTAAGTTGCTATATCAGACTCGTAAAAGGCAGCTGGTTCTCCTCATGTTTGAGGGAGGTGTTTGGTGTCTTGTACTTTGTCTAAACCAAGATCCTCAGGCACAACGTAAATATACCTTAATGTAAGGATTATTTTTTGTACTATATGTCAAGGTATTAATACGCAGTATGCCAATGGGCACTCATGTACGTGTCGTTATTGACCAAATCACCTGTCACGATTATTTTCCGGGTTTCCTAGCTGTTTTTTGAATTGTCTCGGTTAAGAAGATTAGATAGTGTTGCATACCTCGAATATTTCTGGAGTTTTCCTGGAAAAGAAGTTGATGATGCTTAGTATGAATGCATTTCTAACATGCCTTGACATCTATTTTTGCTTAAATTTTTCTTTGCATATTTCAGCCGTTGGTTTAATTTTTACATGATACGTCTTGCTTCCATCGTTCTTTTTTTGGAAATATTTTTGTTTGGCATTGCTTTCATATGCAGGTGGCAGATCTTATTTACACATTGAAATATTTCGAAGAAGCGTCTTCAAAATGCAGAGCCGATTTATTTCCTTTTAAATGACATGGTTCTGGATTAGCTTCTTGTTTGAACAGTGTTTCTAGAAATTTTAACTGTCACTAAGGTATGTTACAAGGAAATTTAGACCTCCTGTTTTTACACTTGTGATAGTAAGTGCTATCATTTCGTTGAATGCCTGACCGTGCTTTTTCTTCAGCCAATCCTACAGTCAATCAACTGTTTATAGTAATTATGGAGGAACCTTTTTGTCATGTTTCTATTAGCGCTTTTGTGGACATTTCGTCTGTAGTTGGTCCGTTGTAAAGGGCAATCAGTCAGTTGGTTACATCATCAGAGTGAAAAAGAACGGAAAGGCATGACATTCTTTATTTCTGTTTCATTTGCCTTTCCATCTATTTCAGTCTACATAACCCAGAGCAAAAATGGACAACTGTGAAAAAAAATGTCTGAAAGCTTTTTCAAGCTAGAAAAAGTTGTTTTTAAAACTTCTTAGGGCTGGCGGTACAAGCGAGTCTGCGCCGATAATTTTTTTTTTTCGTATCAAATTGACATTTGTGGATTTTCCTCAATAATTCACGACTATTTCAGTCCTCGTTCTCCAAGTCCCTGCTACTGAACAGAGATGAGTCGGTGGCGGCGCTGAAGAATTCCGCTGAGCAGTCAATCCGCGCCAAGCGTATCAATGCCAACATCGACCTGCTTAACCGGAGGTATTTAGTTTTTCCTCTTCATTCCGGTGTGATCGTAATATTTTCCGGGTCAATGTGAGTCACAATGACATGCGTTGGTATCTAGAAAGCATGATATTTTTTTCTTGTGGAATCTCAAACATCCGTAGTGACTCATAAGGTGGCGTCGGCTGAGAGTTAATCTCGCGTCTGGCAATGCTGCGCTAACATGTCTTTAGTTCAGTTATTCGTTTCCTTTGAAAACACAGTTCCATGCTCACACATTTGTACTATAACACTCTCACAGATTCTATTTTTTACGTCCACAGAAATCTGGAACTCGGTAATGTACATTCAGAAGAAGTATGGAAAAAGTTTGAAGGAACGCATATAGTCATTGAACGACTTCTTGCTGGTAGCGATTCTTTTTTGCAATGCTTTTAGCACTGATAAACACTACACATCACGTTAAGGCATGAACTGCCAATGAGATGAAAAGTTTGTGACTTGCAGAATAGAAGGAATTCGTCTTGCTGAACAGGGAGACCGCGCAAGATGTGCTGAACTGCGATCGCAAATTTCAAAGGCTGAAGCCGACCTTGAACTTCAGATGAGGGAGTAAGTGACCATTTACAGCTGAATTTCTTCCTTGACGCGTTGTTTATAGAAATGGCCGCCTAGCGGATGAGCGAGCTCAGCTGACAGCTCAAAATGCTGGTCTTTACAATGATTACGAGAGGATTTGGGATGTACGTGTTTTTACTTGAGATCCCCCCTCTTTTTTCTCTTTCTCCTTTTCTTTCAATTTCATTGCTTTGAAATTTTTTTCTATATGCTCAGTTCTACAGGAAATCGATCGTATACGTCTTGAACTGGCCGAGTACCAGGCAAGAGAAGAGCGGCTCTTGGCCGAGAAGGAATTCCTGCTCAAGTATGTAGTTTGCTCCACAATCACAAAACTTGTGACATAGGAGGAAAATTCTAGTAATTATTACACCTGTATTTTCTGGGTAAATTTGAAAGAATATCCGCATTGATGGAGCACTGACAGATCTCATCTGTCTCGGCTAAACCCAAGGTGAATCCGGCATTTTTCGCTCAAATTTTGCTTGTTTTTCCTCCACATCTCTCCCACGTCCTAGTTTTTACCCAGCTACCCAGAAACCGCTGGTGTGGCATCACGAGAGGTTTTTTTCTGTAGAAATCATGTATTTTGGTCATTTGCTGAGTCAGAGACTGTAGGCACTGCTATCTAATTGTGTTTAGGGTGCAAGAACGCGAAGTGTACGAAATCAACAATCTTCTCGCTGAGTCATCGTTTGATGCTAGAAAATTCTTCGAGAACGACATCGCACTTGCCATCAAGTATGTCACCATGAATATTTCAGGGAATAAATATTCAAATCGTTTAATAGGGACAAAAATTGAAAACAATAATTTTCCTAGGGACATCAAACTTGAATATGAAGCATCGCACAAGATTATCCGCACTAATGTCACCAGCTACTACCACCAGAAGGTCTGCATCTGAATCTGTAGACTTCTTTTGTCCTAAGAGTAACCTGTAAATCTTAGCTTGACGAAATGCGTAAATTGGCCGAATCGAAGAGCAGCGATGAGAGCAAATACCGACGTGACCAGATCGCAAAGATGGAGAACATGATCGGAGACCTGAAGCAGAAGTTCCGCCCTCTGGAGGACAGAAATCACATGCTCGAGAACGAGTACAAGCAACTGCAGAATTCGGTGAGTTTTGGCAGGTTTATTTATTGCCTGCAGTTGTAAATGAGGAAATACCACAGAAGGAAGAGAAAACTCATGTTCAACCCCTCTTCAGATGAAAAACGACGAAGACCGCTACGAGGCTGAGAAACGACGTCGCGACGACGAGTATAAGAACGCACTGGCGATGTACCAACGACTGGTAGGTTTACAGTTGTAATTAGCTGTGAAGTGGGTTTGTAGCTATTTGCCTCAATGAGCGTGGACATAGGCGCTATGGATTCTGCTGGGAGTCCATGACTGACCCAGAGTTAGATAGGATGTCACGATAGTCAAAAACGTCAGAAAAAAACTACTCTTGTCTATTTTATACGTTATTTATTCAATTGTCACAGATAACACGTATGGAATTACAAGATTTGAAATCTGGGCAATCTGAGACCCATATTTGGTCCGTTAGCCCAGGGATAGCCTCCCGGGGGACTTTGTTTGCAATTGCGACCGCAGTGGTATCGGCTGGCCGATCGGCTGGTTTGAACGGAGACAGTAGCGAAACATCAAAATGGATGAAATCACACTACATACATAATAAAACTTACAAAGGCATAAAAATAGAAAACGACGGTCGGCCGGCCGATATGACTGCGGTCGCAATTGCTGACGAGGTCCACTCGGCGGCACTTTCTGGGCTAACAGACTGTATCGTGTAGACGTAGAATTGAACACCTACGTATATTTGTTCAGCTCATGGAACAAGGCTCTATGTCTGAAGTAACATTGTTGGAGTTGGAGATCTACAGAAAGATGATCGAGTGCGAGGAGAAGAGGTCGAGTTGTTTTTCCGCACTTTTTTCGCTATAGTCGCTTAAAATGCGTTATTCGTCAAATCTAGATGGGGAAGCCGCGACTTTGTGAATGTGCAGGAGTCGTTCTCTCAGATTACGAAGCACCGAACATATGCGGTATGTTCTTAGTGTTATTACTGAAGCAGTATGGTAACAAAGTGATTTTTTTTGGTTTCCAGGGCGATATTCGCATCAAGGATTGTGATGAGCACGGAAAATATGTGATCGTAGAGAACGCTGGTCATTCTGATGTGAGTTTTAGCAGAGCGATCTATTGTGCTGCTTAGCTTGTAGTCAAAACCTACTGTTGCAGCACCGACTGAGTGGCTACCGTATTAGCAGAACAGTTGCCGGCAATGAGCGATCGTTCACATTCCCTGCCCTCTTCGTGTTAGGTGCTGGCCAGACTGTACAGGTGAGTTGCCAGAAATTAGATCCGAGAAATATGGATTTTCACTGAGGGAGGAGCATTGTGAAGGAAAAGAGGCGGTTTCACTTGCCTGCCATTGGCTACTCCCTTATGCGTTCAGTGTGGAGTCTCTGAATTAGGTGGTTGAGTGCATTTTGGTCTTTAATACCCACATCCGGGACTATATTACAATTTAAAGGCTTAAAAAATTAAAATACTTCATCATCAAAATGGATAGTAGTATCTCTTCATTGATAATTAGATTAGGGCAGAGTATAATGTATTAAATTATTTAAAATAAATATATTCAGTACAACTAAGAGATCTATGGTTTTATTGAGGGGGCGGTAGCACTGCTCTACGATTGGCGCGTTTATTCAAGTTTTCCTGTAAGCTAGGCTCCGCCCACACTTACGGTGCGCATGGACAAAACGAACAGGAGCGAGACAACTGAGATTAAAAATAAAGAACGTGGATATGAGCGCACCAATCACAGAATAGTAGTGCCGCCCCTTTTCGTTCCACAGGCCCCTATCTCGCCAAATGTGCTGCTCGAGGTGAGGCGTGGTGTTGCGCTTTTTCCTTCGCCATGCTTCGTACCTACGTTTTTACTTAATAAATGACAACTAAAAAGTCCTTTTAGTATTTTAAAAGATATCTGAGTTTAAAAAATTTTGTTTGCAGGTGTCTGCCCGTGGCTACAGTCCAGAGAAGCGCGACTATCATCACCATTTCGTCTACGACGGTGACATAACCTGGGGAACGGACAGAAATGTAGTGACACGCCTATTCAACACGCAAGGCGTCGAAGTGTCAAATTTTGAAGTACGAGCAAAGTAGTTGATTACGAAGAGCACAATGTGTTATTGATATAAGTATATGGGCTAGATTAACACGCATACAAGTATAATCGACTTTATTCTTTGGCAGCTTGTACTGGCGGAGTTGTAAGAACGGATGATGCGGTCGCGTGTGTTGGAATGTGATCTCGACATACGCGTTGGCCGCAGAAGTGAGGTGTGATGATGATGATGACGGTGGCGAGACGGTTGTGCAGATTGCTGCCAGAAATCAGGTCGATCATACCTGACTATTTACTCTCTATTCTTGCCTTTCATGTCGTGAACCTGCCCTTAATTTAAACCTGCCAATAAAGATATCCGTTGACCAAAAGGAAAAGCAGTTTAGGGGCCGATTTAGGTGTCGATGTGTTTCTGACCAAGGGATTCTTCAAGGATCGTTCATTTTGACTCTGCATCCCTCTGAGGATCGACATTTACTCACCGCCTTCCGTTCGGCAATACTGCAAGACCATGTATTATGACGAGCTCTGAGAAGCAACTGGATGAACGGGTCTAAAGTAGTAGATATCCGTTCACAAATTGATGTATTACGCCTGCTTCCAACATAGCCAGAATTCATTTTAGGTTATTTTCCTCAGAAAAAAAACTCCATTCAGTACAACTAAGCAGTTAAGTCAAAACACTTGAACTAATCACGGGAATTACTAGAACTTGCTCAAACTTTCACGTTCTGGTGAGAGACGCAGTGACGTTTCCGTGAAACCCCCTCTTGAAATAAATCCTGCCGTAGTCAAGCTTTGAAAGAACCACGCGGAAAAATATTAAATTTTCAGAATCAGAACAGTATATGTGAAGATATCCAGCAGTATATCCAAAGATTCAGGAAGCTTTCAGGTTAGTGTTCGTATTAGGGATGAGCTGGCCATGTGGTAGAGAATATAAGAAAGACATTATTAAGTACAAGGAACAATCATCTGGCGTTAATCGCAAGCTGATGTAGTGATTATACTTAGGACCGAATAAAAATCGAATAACTCAATTCATTTAATCATTCATTCAGGAGTAGACCCAAAGAATTCAAATATTTAAGAAACAGAAAGACCTAAATGCTTCCTTATCATTCCTGAACGATTGTATTTCTCCCCACTTTTCAAACGTCTGAACTACTGACTTATTCGAAGACGAATTTTCGAACTGTGGATAAATCGATAGATATCTAATGCATTACTCAGTCCTGGGTATAATAGTGATAACGATGAATGAATATTGAGGTTGGAGTCGCGTCAGAAACTGATGGTATTTTTACTCGGTGAGAAAGTTGCACTATCAATTAGGTGTATTTATTGTGTCACTTCAGATGATTTTAACAAAATATTTCGGATTATGAAGTGTAGATGAGAATGTTAACATACTCTAGTTCTCCTGGGAAGACCCCTAATAAAATGTCGGGTACCAGATGAATGGGAGGAGTCACAAAATGTGTATACGTCTTAGAAGCAGTCAGTTTACAATACAACTTCAATGCTTCAATATCTCCTGAGCTTTTCGTGCTGTTAGCTTTGATTATTTGTTTTCATATGTTTTCTTCATGAGTCGTCATAAGCAGAAGCAAGAACGGATTTGGAGGAGATTTACGAGAAGTTCGCCATGCATGACGTTTTTTTCGTTTTACGACAAAAAGTACTCGGAAATAGATTGAATGTCTGAAACAAACAAATAAACGAAGGAAGACCAATAATCAAGTGGAAACAAGTAAATAAAACTGTCATCGGAGTCAAATACACATACTTGTTTTGGTGAAACTTTATTGAACTTGTTATACTAAGCCTAACCCTATGCTTAAGAATGAGTTTAAGGCTTAGGCTTAGGCTTCACAGGAGTGGCCCCACCCAACTCCGTTTTCACCTAGATTTCTAAGATGAACTACGATAAGTGTAAGTGTAAGTAAGATAGGACACTATTTGTATGTTGCATCGCGTGCGCGTATAGCTCAGTGGGTTGAGCGAATGATCGACGTTGTGGCGGTTAGGGGATCGAATCCTGCCCTGTGCCCCGTTTTGCAAATACATATAGTATGCTGCCTACGACTGCTGCAGTTATCTAACAAACTCCAACATAAAAAGTAGCTCGGATGGCTCAGTGGTTTGAGCGGCAGATTGCAATCCGTCCCTATCGCTGGTTCCACTCCGTTGGAGATCCAGAGTTAAGTATCGCAGTGTTTGGGGTTCACTGCTTTGAACGTCCCCCGTGATCTCCTTCGGGTAGTCCAGGAAGGCATCCGGCAACGTTTTGCATGAATTTCGAAGATAAACTACGATAAGTGTAGGTGTAAGTAATAGTAATAGTGTAAGTAATAGTGAAAAACCACTTTTCAAAGTTGAGGGAAACCGGGAGAGAGTAACTCTGCCGTAAAGGACTGCTCCACGAAAGATAAATGACAGCGGTAGAACTACTTCGGATATGGAACAATTTATACGGATTTCACTTATTTCTGAGGATCCCGAATTGGATGAGCTTTATTATTCAGATGGGATAACGGAAGTACTGTGTCCATCTATAGAAGAATAACGGCCATTTTTGTATTCGCGAAGCAGTGTACTATAGCAGAAAATGGAAGAATTGGCTTCGCTTATTGTGTATTCAGAAATCTTTCCCCCTGAAAATCACAAAAATGAAAAAACGTGGAAGTTGTGAAAATGGTCCGCTTCTTTATAGCCTTAACATATCCACTGCACTCTGTCTACTATGGAGTAAAATTGTATTTTTCTTCGCTTTCTCACAAGCTCGAGTGATTTATAGCTCATTAATACCGGGGCGCCGGAGGGTGGCCCATTTGCAGTGGCTGCCGGACCCGACTGTAGTTCTCGATTTTCAGCATATTAAAGAAGCATTTTTAATAACGTTCCATTTTTCGAGACCAGTCGTAGTATGAAAATCACTATCTTTCCAAAGAATTTGATGAAAGCGCTTTAATAATCATATCAGTTTGTTATCGTCTACACCCAAGACGAATTCTATCACCATGAAACCTAAGGAGACTACGCGCAGCCATCTTTAATGCGCGCGCCCATGCTGATAAGACTCGTAAAATTTTTTACGACTTCACAAGACTCGTAACGTAATTCCTAGTACTAATAAAGGACAAGGGTAATAGCGAAATCAAAAGCACAAAAATCTTGAGAACAGCCAATGTCGCAATTTTTTTTTTTGCTGGCTTCTTTTAGGTTTTATGCAAGTCTTTGAAACTTCGTTTTTTGGAAGATCATAATCTGGCCTCAACACAGGTCTTTTCGGGAGCAAGCTCGGCGTCATAGAAGGATCGAAAAGCAACGGATGTTTCATAACGCGGCTGATCGTATTAGTTTGCACGACGCACTATGGGCAACTAAAGTCAAAAATGGGCTTGGCAGAAAAGCGACTGAGGCGGTATTTATGGTTGATGAGCGTCAAATTTGACGCGGCGATACACAATGCAGAACGAAGAGGAGAAGAGAATTCTTGGCATGATGCGAATGTTCCTGGTTTTGCCATCGCGACGTTCGCGCGAACAAAACCGCGTTTCTATCTTCGCCGCATCGAGACATCGCAAACACTTCGTGGAATTTCGAGCGGACGCATCAAATTTGATGCGCATCAACCATAAATACCGCCTAAGGTCAAAAATGGGCTTGGCAGAAAGGCCACTGAGGCACAAGAATTCCGATTGGAGCAGATATTCCACAGACTCCGTAAGATTCGAAGGATTCTTGCGCAGTCGAAACTATACGGACTGACTTGAAATCTTCAATGACGTAGGAAATAAGGTAGTACTGTAAGTGTTTGAACGGACCACCTAAACTTATGTACCGCACCGAAGATATAAGCAAAAATGCGTTTTTTTTTTTCAGAAACTTCAAGGAACTCTTGTAGAGCCAGACTTTAAGATTTGCCTTAAAAATTGGAGTTTGGGGAGATCCAATGGGTCGGTAGAGGTGCTTGCTACGAACGAGCAAAACTTATGTACCACACAAAGAACATGTGTGGGGAAGTTTCATATGGTTCATACGTAAACCGGAAACTGAAACGCGTAAGAACAGAACTGATGTGGCATCTTTCAAGTTGCTCCTCTGAACTTTTTGCCCTCGGTGGATCCACGGCACGTCCGAGGTGGGGAGTCGGTTTGCCGCCGCGGGAATGTGTGGGTCTACCGTGGGCATGTGCGGATCCGGCACGTTCGTGTGCGTTTTTGATAGACCAGTATAAGCAGTGCAATGCGACTTTTTAACTATATATTGGTCATTTCGCGTTGAATCTACTGAATTACATCTCTCATGGTCATTATTAATAATTTTATTGCTGCCAGCGTGAACAATCTCTTTCTGCGCCTCTGTTGTGTTTAATATTTTGGTCAAAAAAGGAGTCTATGTTGGGGTATCCGACGAAGGAAGGTATAAGCAAGCTTGTGGCTACATTTCCGCTTCACTTTGCAAGCGTTTTCACAGCACAGAATTCGAACCTAACTTCTTTCCAAAGCTGATGCTTCCAACTTCGGTGCCTTATCCATTCGGCCATACGTGTCGACAGATGGGGTGGTATGTTCGAATAGCGTTATTGCGGATCCAACGCGTGAATGTGGGGGGTCCACCGTGCCGCATGTGCGGATCCACCACGGGAATAGCGTGGGAGTGACGTCGCTCCTCGTTGTCCACCACGGGCACATGCTGATTTACCGCGGGCAACCGCGAATCCAAACGGATCGACCTCGTGCCGCGGATCCACCATGGACAGAAAGTTCAGAGTAGGTTGGATTGATATATCTAGCCAGGCTGTCTACGGTATTCTACACAATTTGCGAGTGGAGACATAACCATATTCACATCTAGCGTGTTGGGGCAATAACGCTATGGCAAGCCTTTTAGAAGAACCTATCCACCGAGCAACTTTAGCAACATTTTCGCATAAGTATGGATGAAAACGATCATTTAGGCTAGTTATCAAAACAAAACGAGCATTGTCAAAGTATTCGTTCGCATTACACTTGTCGTCAACATTAGCGATATTTAACCGAGAGAAATAAAATACTCCACCGAAGCTGGGCACATAGTTCAGTTAATAAGATATTCCACCATATTAGCACAAGTTAAACTTAGAGAACACAAGAAGCGCTGAATGTCTTCAAAAATAGTATAATGCAGTGAATCTTTATTCCGATTCATTTGAAAATACAACCGATCTTGGATTTATCACCAAGCGAGAAATTGCAGCCAAACTCCTTCTTTTCGGACATCTGAAAAGGTAAAGGAAAACATGGGTGTTTGGGAATAGAATGCTCCTCGTAAACGTCGTAGCATTAGAATTTGAGTCCTTACTTCCTTCAGCTCATTTTTCCACGACTTGACGGCGTCCCTCAAGTTGACTTTTCCGTTTCTGAAAATAGAATTTCATGTCAATAATACACGATATGCGCGAGAACGTGCTCAAAACTTCACCCTCCGGTGTAGATGAGCTTGTCGTCAGTGGCTGTAACCCCTGGCTCATTCACAAGGTCGTATGCGTCCTCTTCCAGTTTGCACGAGTACTTCTGGAACCCGCCCTAGTTTACTGAACCAGTATTTGTTGTAAAGAGCGTACTACAGCTTTTTTTTTTGAAGTCTGCAGTCTTTGGAGAGAAGACAGAGATTTTCCGAGTATTTTTTGGCAAATTAGTTGACACTTATGGAACTTGCCGGTCCGTTATTTTGTCCTTTGGCAACAATGACCTCCGCAGACAGCATCATGCGAATGCCTTGGTCAGGAATCGCCTTCCATTTCGTTTTTGAAGTTTGATAACAGTTCGGTATATCTTGCATTGATGCTCCGGTAGAAATAGCGATTGAGAGAAAATAGCAGGCCTGTAAGAGGACTGAGTATTTCCTCACTTGCTTGCTTCTATACATGCACTTTAAAGGCAGCAGGAGCTGAAATTCTCGACTCCGAGCTGAGCTGCGGGTGGTGATGTACACACTCAGCACATCATAAATGTGAAACGAACACAGACAATGATGGCTTACCTGCAGAGAAAATGGAACATTCGTCGCGAACACGCCTGGGCGTGTTGGCGCGCGGACGAGTTTTCCCCGGCGCAAGAGCCATTGCGGTGCGTGGTTTGGCGCGAAGGGAGAATGAAATGCATTCAATTCACAGAGTTTCATGGCGGAACTCGGCCAAAACCACGCGCCGCAATGGCTTTCGCGCCGGGAAAACTCGTACGCGCACGAACACGGCCAGACGTGTTCGCGAAGAATGTTCCATTTTCTCTGCAGGTAAGCTATCATTGTCTGTGTTCGTTTCACATTTATGATGTGCTGAGTCTGTACTTCATCACCCACAGCTCAGCTCGGAGTCGAGGATTTCAGCTCCTGCTGCCTTTAACCATATTTGGCGAAGATTCTAGGGATTTCTGCAGCGGAATTCTGAAGATTTGGATCAGAAGTTAAAAGGATTCTGTGCGTTTCTGTTCAAATACCTCAATTTTGGCCTGCCTCGAACGTTATAAAAAAGACTCAAGAGAAGATGGAAAAAAAGGATTAAGACTATGTGATGTCTTGAATGAAATGAATGCATTGGTTAATCCTTCGAATTTGTCATTATTACTCTGAAATTTCTGCCCGCGGTAAATCCGCTGTCCGCTCGAGGTGGAGAGTCGATTGCCCACCGCGTGCATGTGTGAATCCACCGCGGAAATAGTGCAGATTTACTGAGGGCATGTGCGGATCCACCGCGGTGTATGTATTTTGATGTACTAAATGTGGAGAAATTGATTGGTGTGAAGTGACTTTTGAGCCATGCGCAGGTCATTTCTTATCAAGTATACTGTTAGTCATTGCATGCTGTCACTATTAATCCTTCCATTCATGCAAGAGAAGTGAAAATTACCTGGTAGGGTGTTGCATGCGACAGTTTGGCTAAAATACTAAATCTGTGTCATGCCTAACCAAGAAAGAAAGATGCAAATTCCCTGTGGTTTCCCACTTAATCCTCTCATCTCTTTCCCACCACCGGATTTGAACCTTACTGTTCCTGCATTCTTGGGAGTCCGCATTCTTATCCAATAAGCCAAACGCGTCGACACGTGTGGTGTGCTTAAAGGCAGCAAGAGCTGAAATCCTCGACTCCGAGCTGAGCTGTGGGTGATGAAGTACAGACTCAGCACATCAGAAATGTGAAACGAGCACAGACAATGATGGCTTACCTGCAGAGAAAATGGAACATTCGTCGCGAACACGTCTGGCCGTGTTCGCGCGCGGACGAGTTTTCCCCGGCGCAAAAGCCACTGCGGTGCGTGGTTTGGCGCAAAGGGAAAACGAAATGCATTCAATTCACAGGGTTTCATGGTGGGACTCGGCCAAAACCACGTGCCGCAATGGCTTTCGCGCCGGGGAAAACTCGTCCGCGCACGAACACGGCCAGGCGTGTTCGCGACGAATGTTCCATTTTCTCTGCAGGTAAGCCATCATTGTCTGTGTTCATTTCACATTTGTGATGTGTTGAGCCTGTACTTCACCAATCGCACCTCAGCTCCGGGTCGAGGATTTCGGCTCTTGCTGCCTTTAAGCTCAAGATGTATCTTATCAGTTCTACTGCGAATCCTCCGCGGGAATGTTTGTGCCCACCATGGGGCATGTTCGAATCCACCGTGGCAGGCAATGATGCTGCCACGGTGGATGTGAAAATTATTCACGTACCGAGTGCACATCGGTAACAGCTGATATAAGGTTAAACATAATTCCTTACGAACTCGTCCAATGTACAAATCTGAAAAAAAAAACCCTCTTGGAGCCACGCCTTTTCTGGAGAGTTCGAGTTGCCCGTTGCGATTTGGCGAATACGAGATGTCTGTTGCACCCGTCGAAATCCTCGACACCGAGTTAAACTGCCAGCAGTGACATACATTGTCAGCATATCACAAATGTTTAACGAGCGAAAGAACCCAAATCGAAGTCGCGAACACACCCGCCTTTCGCGAGCACAGCTCCGTCGCGTTCGTCAGCACACACCCGCAGTGGTCATCTCGTACAAGTGCGAATGCATCCCGCGTGACGAGGCCCACGAGTGTCAAACGGAGAGCGCTTACTCGTAATGGAAACAGCATCCCGATTTCGTGATTTCTCAAGCATTTTACTTTGAGTATGTAGTAGTATGTTTTAGGTACCAAAAACCCCAAAATCCAGCAAAATCTCGAAGATTGAGTTTTGAGTGGGTCCAGTCTTTGAGCCATAGGGAGCCGTAGCTCATAAAATCTATCGTATCTGTAAGTACTAACAGGATCTAAAAAAATACAAGAGGATGCCTTTAGAACTGTATGGAATGCACACATTCTGGTAAACTTGATAACGTCACACATGTTGCTTTCAGTACAACGTATAGAAGAAACTCACCAGAGCAATCAGTCCAGTATGAGGTGACATTGCTCAGAACACCTGCGCTTTGATGTGTGTTCGCGTTTTCCTGCTTCTTTTATACGTTGTCGAAAGATGCTCATTTGGTATGTGTGCGGTGTCAGTTTCAATTATGAGCGAAACCGGTCAATTGATCGATTTGTTTCGGCGGAAAATGAAAAAGGAATTTTCTAGAGTTTGAGCATGATAATTAGGTTTTAACACAGGCTATCTTCATTGTTTTAATCACAGCTAGTTTCCATTTCATATAGAAAATTTTATTGATTCATTGAGGGAAGTTTACAGGTTTATCGGTGAGGATGAAGTGTTGGGTGAACTCGTGTAGTAGGGGGGGGGTCGATTTTGTCACGCACCCCAATAAAGATTGGTGGTGAGGGTTCTATTCCTTGATACATTGTGTCGACGATGAATTTCTTATCGTCATCTATCTGAAACGAAAAAAAAATGTCAGGAAAAAGAGCATTACTGGCAAACGCTCCTATTTCTGTCAACGTCGAATTCCCACAACTCTCAGTGGGTCCTTTCAACAAAAGAACTGGAGGGGGAGCTTTCGACTATGTGGGACCATGTCCTTTTGCATCCACAGTAATCCCACAATAATTAGCAGGAAGAAGCACGCCGCTCTCCACCCATGTTCCTGTACTCATACAAATTTTTGGAAGGACAGCAGAAAACTGGAAGAGCCAAGAGGTGACCTGAAGTTCTTCCAGTTTCCCGCTGCGTTCCTTCCAGATGGCTGCTACTCTGAACTTTCTGCCCGCGGTGGATCCGCGATACGCCCGAGGTGAGGAGTCGGTTCGCCTTCACGGGCATATGCGGACCTATCGACGGTATATCGCAGATTCACCGCGGGAACATGCATTTTTAAGGATTTCTTCGAAAAATGATCCTGTGTTGAAGTGCCTGGCGTAAAGAGGAGGGCACCAATCCACGGTGGCATTCGCACCTCATCCTGTAAACGTTTGTACATCACTGAATCCGTAGTACCTGCAGTCTTTCTCAAAAACTCTTACCTCACGCTGAACCACCGGTTCAGCGTGAGGTAAGAGTTTTTGAGAAAGACTGCAGGTACTACGCACCTATGCATTATCATACGTGGTGTGACGTGGCTAAACCACGTCGGTTTAGCCACGTCACACCACGTATGATAATGCATAGGTGATGCGGCGCGGCTTAGCATATGGGCGGTGAAGCGTGAGGCAAGTATTTTTGAGAAGTACAGGAAGCTCCAAATGTCCGCAGTCAAGAGGGACGTGGCCACGACGCGGCTTTAGACAGAGACACAGGCGCTCGGCATGCTGCCACTGGTTGGCTGCAGAGTCAGAGAAGCCAGAGGCAGCATAGAGAGCGCTTGTGTCTGATCAAGGAGCCGCGCCGTGGCCACGCCCTCTTGACTGCGGATATTTGGAGCTTCCTGTATGTATGTATGTATTGATACTCAGCCGGTTGGCTGCGGGAACGCTGCCAGCAGGACGCCACGTGTGATCTCAGACGGGTGCGCCTTGACGACGAGGCGGATCGAAGGCACTGTACAGGAAACTCCAAACGTACGCAGACAAGAGTCGAGATTGCGGCGCGGCTCCCATGGGCAGAGTCACGGGAGCTCAGCATAGTGTGCGCCTGCGTCTCTGCCCATGAAAGCCGCGCCGCGGTCTCGACTCTTGTCTGCGTACATTTGGAGTCCCCTGTACCTTCTCGAACTCATGTTTCGAAGACCGCTCTTTTATCCACTCGTCCATACGTGTCATATCTCGTGAAGGTTTTCTTGGCATTGGTGATCCAAAATAGGTTCTACCGCGGCTTCACCTCGGGCAGAAGGTTCAGAGTGGGCACTGCGCTCATCGCTGATGCGTTTCGCAGCCGTGTAAACAACGGCGCAGGTGCAAATTCCTGAATGGGCGGGGCGAGTTAGGATTTGTCATATGCATATGTATAGATGCAGTACAAATCCAAAAGTGCAACAGAATTAAAACCAAACTGAACTTATAGACTGCAGTCGGAGTGATCCCGCTCACATGATGTATCCAACAGTGAAAATGGAGTTGGGTGGGGGGGGGGGGGAGGGGGTTGCTTAAGCATATTATCAGGCTTAGGCTTAGCTTAGGATTAGGCTAGTGCTTTGAATTAGGCTTACAAGGTAAAGCCCATGACCTTTCACTGGGTGCCCTCCCCCCTCTCCACCAATTATCTTTTCGTCGTATCCGTCCTTACAGGGAGCATCAATCACGATTGCACTTCTTCGGTGACTGGAGCGCCGCACAACCTATGCGGCGCGGGCGTGGCAACATCCGACATCCACAACGCCCAGCCGCGCCGCGTAGGTGATGCTGCGCTCTAGGCCATGGGAGGTGCAATCGTGTTTGACGTTCGCTGTACTTTTTCAAGGTTTTGAGTCTTTTTTTCCTCTTCCTTGAGAGTTGCAAAAAACCCCATGGCACTTCTCTGCTATCACAGAATTTGTCATGCAGTCCACCATAGATCGGATTTATGCCAGGAAAACGGCTTGGACGGAACCAAGACCATGCCAGACAACCTCCACATGTTTGACAATGTTAGCTTTTTCTAATTAGTTCGTTATGGTTCCTTCCTCTTTCTGTTTTGACCAGCTTGATTTTCTTCCTGGCATTGTTCCGAAAACGGCACACCCACATTGTGTAATAAACAAGTGAATAAATAGATAAACAAATAAGTAAATAAATATTACAGGATCGATAGGATTCGGAGCCTATGAGGGTAAAACTAAAAACGAGTGGGAAGACTTCGCAAAGGAAGGACTCCACCCATCCTTGACGCTAATTCGCAATGATGGGATCCGGAACGTGGAAGCCGGTTGCACCAGAAGCCCCGGCAACAATAGACTTCCTTCTTCATTACAAAATGGAATGTTTGATGCGTTTGCAGGGCACCTAGCCTCATTTCTTTCTTGTAAAATACAGTGCATCTCTATAAATGCACACTATACACAGGACCCAAATCTCAACGGCAAATTCCCCCACGGCCCGGGCTGTCACACGAACGACTTTTTCTACTCGTGACGTAAGTTGTGCTGTTTATCCCGCGGTTACACCGGCCGCATTCGCTGCGTGGGAAATTTCAACTTGATGAATTTTACAGCTGTACTCAGAATTAGGGAGTCCTTTGGAGATCACTGTGTGAAGCCATGGTCCTGCTTCATCAGGTTGGTTGATTTGAGCTTCCTATGCAACTTTTTCCGGTGATAGTTGGATTTTTATTCATTTTTGTTGTGTGAAGGTTGGTTCTTGCATTTATACTTCTTTCCTAGTATCGGTTACTGCTTACAGATGTTTTTTTTGCATGTTTTCACGTGCAACCATGTATAAAGTGGTCCTAACACTTTCGTTTAGTTGATGGTACGTGGTGTGCGGAGTGTGGGACCATCAGAGGAAGAAACACAGGTTATACGTTTCCTGAACCCTCTCACGATCATCAGCGGACCAAATGGCAGTGGGAAGACTGTAGGTTTCATCCACACAATGTCATTTTTCCCTACATTCTTCTATATTATTTGATTCCAGACTCTTATTGAAGCACTCAATTATGTGACCACTGGCGCACTTCCGGCGGGGAAATTGGCCTCATTCGTCCATAGCTTGGAGGTTTGACGCTGACTTGACTTTTTTTCGCTTTCAAGGGTGGGACTTGCAGAAAAGGTTTGTTTTAGGCTTCCAATAAGCCTCGTGTTGATGGTATGGTCAAGCTACAATTCAAGGATTGCAAAGGACGAGTGTGCGTTGCCACAAAACGAGTAAATGCCACGATGAAGAAGGTATGCAAACCGACATTCCATTGCAGAGCAGGTTTTCATGCTTCTTTCTTTAAAATAGCGACATCTCCAGGTGGAGGAACTGTTAGGTTTCCTTAGACCTCCGATGCAGATTGAAAGATTTATGCTCTTGAATGTCGAAAATGCCTCTATTGGAGATGTTTTTGTTTGAAAAATCATCTAATAGTAACGTTTTCTGTTTCTTCCTTTCTGGCTTGAGTAGCGCTCGGATTCTTGCTTCCGTTATTTTAAGTTATTTCGCACTGATCTCTTTTCCTTATCTTCTTTTTTAACGTCTCCAGCCATAATTCTATAGGCGTTTTTATTATTATTACTTCTAGAACAAAGATGTTCTGTCCGAGTCAGGTGGTCACAATCGCAACGTTGTTAAAATATGACGAAAACTATTGCAGGGCGGAAAACTGCAGTGCAAATCGGATGAGTTCAACATACAAGTTACAACAGCTGATGGCCAAGTCAATAGTCTCTCTTCGAAAGTGGCTGATTTCCAGAAAGAGGTTCGTGAAACATTTCAAGGTAGTAATGCCCTGCTTTGGATTTCACTACCTGCTTTCAGATTGTCAATCTTCTAGGAGTTCCTGCTGCTATTTTAGACAATGTAATTTTCTGTCATCAAGAGGAATCACAGTGGTATATCTTTTACTTGCCACTACGCTTGTTGGCTTTACTTTATTTCATTCATGTAGTTCTCAGGCCACTCAGTGAACCTAAGGAGCTGAAACAACGGTTTGATCGCATCTTCCAGCTGACAAGATTTGTGAAGGCGCTGGAGGTCATGAAGAAGATGAAGAAAGATTATGTTAGTGTTTTCCTTGAAGTTCCTATTATCCCTAACGAAACCCATATGTGTTTTCGTATTTAATGAAAGACTGGCTTATTTAGGAGGGGGAATTGGCAACTCTCATTGAGAAACAAGCCTGTAAAGAGATGGTGGTGAAGTCGAAGAAGAAGGTTTGGTTTTTCCTACGGTTTATCTAAGAGTTTGGTTTAGAGATACGTTTTAGTATCTCCTACAACGCGATTCGTGCGAGCAACTACAGAAGGAATCCAAGGAAAAGATCCGAGCTCTGGAGGAGAAAATTAGAGAATGTGGAACTGTCGTCACAAAGGCAAACGAGGAGCTTCTGAAGCTCGAAGCACTGGAACGAAAAGCAGGTTGGGCGACTGTGTAGACATTAGTTATGAAATTCTCTTTCCCCTCTCATTCGAGCACTAAATGTGCAAGCAATTTTCACAAAAGGATTGCTACCTAGGTATATTACTCAGGATCGTTATTAGGGAGATCTACTACACAAGTCTCATATTCATTCCAGTTGAGAACTAAGTCTTGGTAGAGGGAAGGTGCTTTGGGGGGAGATGACAAAGGGGATGGCTTCTTACAGCAGTTTTTTTTACAGTTTTCTATAATTTCCGGTAGTCCTTGGAGATTCTTTCATCTGAACCGCTCATTTTCCGCTCAGCTTACTATGTGCATATGTATTTTTCATTTATGTTATCTTGTAGTGTCATCGGATTTTTTTCGAATTATTCTATCATTTTCCTTGTTTAGAAGTGAAACGTGCCGAATTGCATGTGTTAAAGGACCAACTGACAAGAATACGGGTTTCTCCGTACCCAGGAAGTGAAAGCGAGTTACGAGCGGAGATTAAAGAGGTATGGTTTGAGGACTAAACGTGCTTCGCATTATAATGTTTTGGCCAAAATCCTACGTTTTAATACCTTTGTTATTTCTGCGCTTATATTATGCTTTGTTGTTCATAACGTGACGCACATACGAGGTATTTACCTTATGGTAAAACCTATGCCGGACTTATGGTATGGTAGTGATAACAATACCACTGTAAGGGGCTATTAGCGCATTTAGCTAACTTCGTGTTTTTTTCTGATCATATATGTAAAACTTTTCATTTTTGCTCAAGTTGAGCGTGGGTGATGTCATTCAGTGGCCAAAATGACAGTGTCTGATTTGCAGATGGATTCGTCCTCCGAGTTCCGTGAGCTGGAAGTGCAACGAGACCGTTTGAAAATGAAAATTGACTCCATTTCCAAGGATATCATCAAAATAAAGAAAGAGAAAGAAGAGGCGGAGTGTGAAATGCGTAAAGTGATGAGCTGCGAGATGGTGAGATGTTTTCAAGCGGGCTATCATTCCCGAGCTAGAGGTTATGAGTGACGCATTTTTTCTCAGGTTCGCCGCGATCTCCAGAAGGAAGTGGAAGTCGCAGAGCGAGATTTATGCGCTACTTATGAATTGAATGGACCAGATTATGTCAGTGAACTTCAGAAGAAAATTGAACTTGAAGAACGAGAAATGAAAAAACTGAAGGTACTAATTTTTGTACAGTTTGTTGTTGTGAATCTTTTACTTTCTTAGGAATATGTGTTGCTCATATTGTTGTGAAGCGATGCTGAGGGTTATATGCTTCTAGGAGTCGTCTGCGAGTGAACGTGAGAAAGAGCAGGCTCTTCTTGATGTAGCTCAGATGAAGTGTTCGAAGCTGAGCTGCGAAATGGAATCGGCTTCTTCTGCGATGGAAACTTTGAATCGTGAAATCAAGAGTGTTGAGCGGATGCTTCAGGACGCTGCGGTGTCAAGCAATGAGTGAGTGTTGCGTTTTTAATGATGTAAGGGAAGGCGTGCAAAAATGAGCGAAAACTCAGGCATATATCTAGTTATTTCTGAATATTTTTGCACAGAGACTGCTTCATACAATCTCACGCTAACAAATTTTTACTGGGAGCGTCAAAGCATTTGTATTCCGCATTTGTATTCCGACCTTTTTTTTTAATGCGGCAACTGCGGCCATCTGGAATGAAGTATTTCGTGTAAAAAGTTGTCAGAGTGTTCCGATTATGGAAAAAGTATATACAGCGAATAATTTTTTGCTTGAAATATTTCTACAGCAACTAACCATCGCATTTTATCTCTTGCTCCCGCACAACGTATTCGCACATGCCTTCTTCCTATGAAGCGTTCTCTATCTGTCTGTCTCTCCTCCTTCTCCATTTTGCGCCGTGTCATTTGGCGCGTCATTGCATCAGCGGTTCATGTTAAGCAATGTTGTTTGGTGTTCTTTCTCCAGCAGATAGCTAGCCATGTTTTATGTTCCTTTTATAACAGCCGGAGACCTTCGTAGGTGCTACATTTATATGGTACCAATGTTTTTTCTTGTTTGAGTGGGAAAAATTGATCTACGCGTTGTATGTACACAAGTGATCCAACAAACTGTGCTTGTAGAATCGCTGAGCTATCCGAGAAGATCAACACTCTCGAATCGCGTATGTCGACAGTGCCAGATATCGATGAGAAAAGGACCGATCGTTTGAGAACACAACGGCAGCGGCTGCAGAAGGAGGTGGTTTATATCTTCTTCCTCATTCTTCAGTCATTAATCCATTTGTTTTTCTTTGTTCATTTGGTAAATATTTTTGCTGAAGTTGTTTTCTATAGGAGCTGGCCACGCCTGCTGTTATGGTTACAGTATGATAGTGGTCAGTTCAGGTCGAGGCACTGCGACAAAACTGCGCGAACGCTGAGGAATTTGAAGAGGCTGAACGAGAGGTCCAGAGGAAAAGCTCAAGGAAGGTTGAACTGGAACATGAACTAGACGAACTTCTACAGAAGCACAATGATGCTTTTGTCTCAACTTTAGGAAAGAACACTAGTGGGCCATGGAGGTGAGAAAGAACTAACATTTGAGGCTTCTAGTCTGTTCTACGGTTGTCTTGAACTCCTTTCTCGTTGGTTCTCCTACTTAAACGTGTGCAGTTGTGGCTGCGTTGCGGTCGAGCGGGGTGCTGGGCAAAAGCATGGTTGGTCCAAAAAGGGACCGAACCTATCTTTATGAAGAGAAAAAAAATCGTTTGCGCAGCCAGTTCTAACCAGAACCGAATGCACCATTGGAAGGTTGGGTAACCTCCTACCCGTTGGTATGGTCAACCACCCACTGATAGAGCCTGGGTATAGACAACGTTTCGTGTGGGTAGACGTGTCGATGCGCGAAGTAAAGGGTAAATTCTAGTGCGTTAGCACGTTAAGCAAAGGAAGTCTCAGCAATGCATCAATACCAGCTGTTTTTTATGGGTAAGCCAAGGTCCCATTTACTGACAGGTTGTGTCTAAACTGAGAAAATCTGATGGAAGGAATGTGAATTGACTTAATTTCAAGTATGTCTGCTTTGCTGTAGCAGCTGCGACAGGTTCCTAGAATTGTCGAGCTTCTGTTTCTTTTATTCATTTACTGCTAAAAGTATCTCTTTCCGTAATTGAGCTGGTAACTAGTTATGACACCTAGTTGAATACTGCTAAATCCCACTCCCTTTGCAAAACCACGTCATTACAACTCAGGCTGTCAATAGCAGGTATTCAGTCGGCTCGTAGACTGAATGAATGCTTTAGCTCTCATTAGAGTGTGTGGAACAGCGTTTCAGTTGCAAAATTGAAGAATGCATATTTTCCTGTCACTTTCGCATGGTGAGATCAATTTAAATTTTCTTTTTTCAGTGCTTTAGTAAATTCCTCATTGAAATCTGGAGAAGAATCGAATAGAATGATTGAAAACGATTTAAAAAGATGTGAGAGAGATTTGGACCGAGCAAGTCAAAGTCTGAAGCAATCGAATGCTGAGGAAGAAAAGTTAATCAATGAAGTGGAACAATTACGCAAGAAAATTTATGATGTAGGTGATTCTTTGGACACTTCCAGTGACTATTCTCATATCTTATCATCTTCAGCTCTGCGGCTGCTCTTCACAAGATGTGGCTGAAAACCTGTCCGAAACGCGCCATCTGCTCTCAAAGGCACGGAAGGAGCTCTCTTCGCTGAGTACCAAAGCTGTGAGTTCAGTTATTTGAACAAAATTCTATCCATTGTCGATCAATATTGATATTTTCCATCCAAGATGCTCTACGAATCATGGAGTGAAGAAACAAAGGCGCGATCCTGTTGTCCTTTATGTGAGCGCAAATTTTCGAGCAAAGCTGGTGCTAATGAGTTGTCTGGAAAGGTAGGAGATCATTGGTTTACACTGCTATTGATAGACACTTCTCTTATTTTATCCTTGTTTAGCTCTTGGATATGAGTTTGTCCATGCCAGACGACATTCAAAGGCTTGAAAAGCAAGTTGCCGAAGCCGAGGAGAGGGAGCGCAAACTTGCCAGTGCTGTCGTTTATGTTGACCAGTGCAAGTGAGTCGTACCATTTTTCTTTTCACATCACTCACGACGCAAACTTTGAATTCTAGAAAAATTATGGAAGAAAAAGTCAGACAAGTAAGGAAGCAAATGAATGATTCTCGTAAAGAGGAGGCAGCTCTTACTACAAAGGTGGAACAATTGAGAGATGCCATGGAGAAAGCGCTGATCACACATGGGAAGTTGCTCGAGATTAAGGTATATCAGAAGATTTTGACCTCTGGTGTTCCCGCACTGGCGGTTGCTGGTCATACATATTTCTCGGAAGAAGGGCGAGAATTGCAGGATTCCTGGTTTTAGGCTGATGTATCTCTGATGGATTCACTATATGCAGCTATACAGACCCTTGACAGGGAGTTAGGAGATCTGAATCGAAGCCTCAGTCGGTTGCCTCACAGTCGATCGTTGCAGGATATGAAGAAAGAACTTGCTGACAAAGAGGTTGTCATTTTGCTTTTCATACCTCAACTCCTTCGCCTTTGCTTTTATTTTTATTTTCTTTCTAAATTTTTGTCTCATTGCTCCATGCATCTGGAGACGAATTAACTTTGTTCGCATGAGAGCCTACTCATTATTCAAATTCAAAGCGTAACTCTCCAATCTTCTTGGACTGTAGTCGCCTATGGTGAAGCTATTATCTTTCCAGGATAAAATTACTGCATTAAATGTCGAGATGGAGGAAATGCAACTCGCTATCACAGAGCGGAACAAATTGACAACGGAGGTAATTCTACAATATTTTTAACAAATTTATTTTTGTTCCCTTCAAAAAGATGTATTTTCAGTTGCACGCGCTGAAGGAGCGGCGCATATCCCTGGGTGAGCTCAGTGCACAAACGTCTCATCTTCGCGAAACGCTGTCTAGGCACCGTGATGAACTTACCAGATTGACTGAACGTCATAACGAAATCGCGCACAATGAATTGCCAAGAGCCAAACAGGCATTAAATGTGAATTCATTTTAAATTTTGCCAATATTTGTGGACTTTAGTTAGAAAGTTGGAGTTTGTTCAATCTTCTACAGGGTTGGTGTCAAGACCTACCAAAAAAGTCAAGGGCCCATCAAAGGTTTTGGTATCGAGCTGTTGTAACGACTGCAAAAAGAACTGAAAAGTTTCCTTAGCATTTTAGACCTATCGTGATTCCAGGAAGCAAAAATTTCCCGTGACACATCTGAGCGTCTGGCCAAGGAGCAAGAGGAGAGGAAGCTATCAGCAGTGAGAGGTAGGTCCGGAGGGCGCTTTACCTGCAATTGCAAAAGGAAAACGAGAAATCTATTATTTTGCGAGATCTAGAGATCTGCAATCACTATAGCGCTTACATCACTTTGAAGGAGAGACTGTCTAAAGCTTCATTAGCTGCCAAGGAAGGGCAGGTATTCCATGTTATTGTTTACCGCCATTTTGAGGATATTTTCTCGGACGGCTTGCTTTAGGTGGACACCTTGAGGCAGCTTATTTCCGAAAGGGATCAGTCTATAATCGATTTAGAGAAGAGGAAAGCTGGATTTGAGATGGGAATTAACGATTTGGAAGGAACTGTGAGTTTTTTTTTTGGGATTTTAGGTCTGAGTTCTTTCTTAGGGGATTTTAGGTCATTCTCTTTGAAAATATCGACACAAATTTATTCTTAATTCCTTCAGACAGTTTTCATATGGTTTTTTTTTCAGATTTTACTGTATTTTAGCACGTCAAGCGACGAACCCTTGAAGACCAGCTGACGCGCATGTTGATTGAGTCGAAGATTGTAAGCGTAGAGAGGGAGCTGAAGGATTTGGTATGGAATGCAGAGGAGAAGGACGCATTGTGTCGAAATCGAGATGTTGGTTTTGACAGTTTTGATTCGCATTTGGAATTTGGATGACTTAATATCATATTTTGTTGTACAGAAGGCTATACGCGATCGTGACCGCTCTGGTTTGGAGAAGGCACGGCTCAACGGTCAGCTGGAGGAGGTGGAGAAGAAGGTGCTTTTTTCTTGATCTGTAGTAGGTTTAGGTTCCCATTTTATAATTTCCCAATATTTTTTTTGTGTCATCATATTTCCGTTTGTGAGAATTCATTTTGGTTTGGTTATTTTTTGTTCATTTATTATTTACTCTACGAGATTCCAGATCAGTGAGGCTAAGCTGGCGTTGTCAGCAAAAGAAATGAAGCAAGCTGAAAGCTTGTACCACGAAGTGATGGTCGATAAAATAGTAACGCAAGAAATGATTACGGTGGGTGGCTGTCACATAATTTGAAAGTAAAACTTGCTCATCATTTTTATTTGCAGGACCTGGAGAAGTACACACAGTGTCTGGACACATCCATTATCCAGTTTCATACGGACAAAATGGCTGCTATTAATAGGATCCTGGATGATTTGTGGCGTAAGGTTTATGATGGTACGGACATAACCACAATTCACATCAAGTGAGTTGCTCTTGATTTCGTGAGAGCTATGGATGAGGAGTTGAGGGTTAAAGGCACTGTCCCACTCCAGGATCTTCCTGAGATTTTCATTTGGAAAGAATCTCTAGGAGCTACTGATCACAATGGTACATCTGATTCTGTACCAAACTGCCGAGAAATCCCGTTCTTGAGCCCAATTGTTTAGGAGCCTGTAGGCGGAGCAAATGCGAAATTGCAGGGCTTTCACTCATGCACTCCTTTGCTTGTCATGGAGCGCAGTCTCCATTCTAATAGGGAGTGGATGAGGAGCTCTTGTTACCAAAATTACAAATTTTCCGAGAAGGTGCGCTCCCAGTAGTGAGTTATTTGGACAATGCCTTGGCCCCGCCTCTTCAGCTCCACCCACAGGCTCCTGAAGAATTGGTGCTTGAAAACGGAGTTTTTCCCTTATGTTCAGCAACTCTTGGAGATTCTTTTCACTTGAAAATCTCAACGGTTCTGAGATGGAACGGTATCTCGAGGCTAGGGGAGGTCGCCTATGGTATTCCTCCTGATCTTAACGGTGTTCGGTAGTACTCAAATACCGTCTCCTATTCTTTTATTTTTGGTAATTTTTATCATTCCATCCTAAGCGGCGTTGCCACTTTTTCCTTTTCCCGGGCCCCTCCCCCTGGTTAGCAACTCCTGCGTCCGGCACTGACAGATGTGTATTATGGAATTTGATTTAGATCTGAATGTGTAGCATCATCTGAGAAGCGAAAAGCATACGACTATAGAGTTGTGATGGTGCTAAGAAACGGTGTAGAGTTGGACATGAGGGATCGGTGCAGTGCTGGGCAGAAAGTGGGTTTTTAGTGTTCGTAATCAATTTTCGGACTGTTTTTTGCTCTTAATTTGCTTTTCTAATCGTTTTCTGAGATTGGTGGACAATTTTGACATGCTTTTTCTACACTTGAGCATTTTTTACCTTGTAAATAATTTCCCTTCCAGATGTTTAATTTCCCTTCTAGATGTTAGCCTGCATCCTGATTCGTATCGCTTTGGCTGATGTTTTTGGTGGAATGTGTTCTATCATCGCACTCGACGAACCGACAACGAACCTCGATGCGGCAAAGGTGTGACGTTGTAAATTTTTCTGTGAATTGGTCTCCATTTGTCAACCAAATGTGGTGCGCGAAGTACGAAATAGTGCTAATGGAGTGGAAACCAGCTGGATATGTGCTGGTAATGTGTTTGTGGTTGTAAGTAACAGCGCTGGTTACTGCTGATACTGTGGAATTTGTCTTAGGTGTACTTGAAGGCAGCGTCCCACCTCAAGATCATTTTTGAGATCCCAACGTGAAAAGAATCTCCAGGAGCTGATGATCACAACAGTATAAGTGATTCCATGCAAGACTGCTGAAAAACCCCATTTCCGGGCCCCAATTTTTGAGGAGCCTTTGGGCGGAGCCAAGAAACTTTCCGAATAATTCACTCCAGGAAGCGCACCCCCTTAGGAAATTTGTATTCTTCGTGAGAGTTCTTCATCCTTAGTAGAATAGAAGCTGCGCTCCGTTTGCTGCGAGCAATGGAGTACGTTGGGCGGAAACCGTGCAATCCCACATTGGCTCCGGTTTCCGGACCGTGAACTCCACTGTTAGCCGTACATGGAAGACAGTTTCTATTCTGTTAGAGAGTTGATGAGGAACAGAGTACCACCATGAGTTTCATGGCGGTAGTAATGGGGCAATGCCCTCTTCCTCGTTCCCTTCTTTCATATTATCTCTTAATCTATCGAGAAGGAAACGTATGTTCATGATGAGATTGTCCTTGGGAGCAGATTAAAACTACTGGTTTTTTTTCAAGATTTATAATTTAATTACGCTCCATCAAAGTCCAGGAAAAAACGGTTATTACCATTCCTTTCTTAAGCATTGCAGGTCGATCACATGGCTGCAATGTTGAATAGTCTTATAGCAGTACGTAGAAGAGGTTACTCCACATCAGACGGACATAAGAAGCCTTTTCAGGTATTTTTTTCCTCTCTTGAAAGACGTTTGGATCCAGAAAAATCTTGGAGAAAGCCAAAACGTTGAGATTTGCGAATTTTTTCCCGTTGTAGAGATAAATTTGTCTCCAGCGGATCCAGAGGAACCTTTGGAATCGTTGAAGGATTTCTTTGAAAATCTCATGAAACCACCGCCTTGCCTATGAACGGTTTTTTTTGAATCCAGGAAAATTTATTAGTGTCTCTTTTAAAGATGATTATAATTACTCACGACGATCACTTGGTGGATAAGCTGATGATTGGCTCGAAACCTGAGTTCATTTACGTGCTTGGAAAGGACAACAGCGGTATTTCCCATGTGCGACGGCAATACTCGGATGGGTAAGTTTTAGCTATCCTAGAACTCTTTCGATAGCAGTGGATCAATGCGAATTTTCAGACGCTCAGAGGAGGCGAATGGGATTTCTTTTGGTCGCTGATTAGTCTATGCAATCACGCTACTGATCTTTGATCTCTTGTAATCGTTAGATGTCTTTTTAGAGTCAAGTCTGATTGCGTGTGTCATATTTCTCTTGCTTGTGAAAATTGCTACTTTTGCCTGTGCATGTGACGAGTTTTACAGTACGTGTCTTTTTCCGGTTATTTTTTTCATTCCGGTTTTTTTTCTGAAATTTTCATATGTTTTTCATGTTTGCATCCGGTTTATAATGAAGCTTTATTACAGACTTTTGACCTTCTGTGTCTACCTGAGTGTGATTTAAAGGGAATCGTGAAGAAAAGGTTATTCCCAGCTCTTCCAGGTTTTACAATATGCTGCTGTATTTGAGGACGCTGATTTAGTCAGGCAAGTAGGCATCTACCAAGTCGAAGACATCCTTATCGTCCTGGTGCCCAACAGAGTTGACCGGATTGGGTTAAATTCGAGTACTTATTCGAATGTTCGATTATTCGAAAATTCGAGGTTCCCGAAAGATTTGAAAGTCACTCAGAAATCCGATGGTTCTGTGGTATTCGAATGTTCGAATAATTGAGAATTCGATTGTGCCACAATATTCGAAGATTCGAGAATTCGGTGGTTTGCAAAAATTCGAGTATTCGAAAAATCAGAAACCAAAAAAAAAAAAACATTTTCGAATGTAAAACTCTAGTCTGCAGTGGAACCTATTTAAAAATACGGATACAAAGGCTTAACAATAATTGTCTCTGTATTGTTCTGCAGTTTTAGTCTGTAGTCTTAGTCTATGTTGAGGAAGGAGCAACGGTAATTTCAAACTTGGGTAGTTAAACCGTAGACCATGGTCTCCGTCAAAATGCATCGCATCCTTATCGATTAATCTCTGACTCTATGAATTGAAATCTCTATAAGCTGTTTTTAGCTAATTGTGAGGGAATATTTCAATATTTTCCACTCATTTCCATGGACCCTAGCGGTTTCTAGTTCACTTATTATTCCTGCAAAAACATTCCAAGCTCTCTTACCATCATCCTGGGAAGCCCATGAACTCTGAGGATAATTCTCAATCCAGAGAGACCAAGGCCAGAATTACTCGAAGAGATGTAAGCTTAAACCTCAAACGAGTAGAGACGGGTCTCTTGCGGTACAACCGAACCGGTTTATTTACCGACAGATGTGCAGACACACGTAATTATGTACGAACTTCAAGTGTCAGCCACTTCAATTTTACAAACAATGACTAGACGCTTCGTGCTTCCGCTCTGGCATCCTGTTTGATCGATTGTCCTACGTTCTCTAGGATTTCTCGATTTTACTTGTATTCCTGGAAATTTCATTGTTAAATATTTCTCTACTCCTGGTTAGATTACTTGATTGTATCCAAGCCGTACAAAAAATATGGAATTAGTTCTGAGAGGTTAACTAGACAGGTTTTATCACTCCTTTTCTTCTGTTTTGCATGCCTTTGCAGCCCTTAAAAGGACACTGTAGCCCCTCTCTACGCACCTGGAACACTCGGAGAACTTTATTGGTCAGGAATCTTCGGCTAATTTTGTATTTTATCGCTTTAAACTGTCTTCGACCTTCTTGGCTACATCAGTGGCTTTTTTTCGGCAAGAACTGGATTTTTTTCCTTCCCAGGAGCCTAATTCGATAGCAATACATCATGAAAGAATCTGGAAGAAAGTGCACAAGCATTGGCTAACGTGCGACCTCGATCGTAAGCGTAACCGCAGTTTGCAAGCCATTGTTTGCAGTGTTCTCGTTGCAACGGAGACGACAGGGTGTAACCAGGATTGCACGCAGGATTTTTTTTCATGTAAGTGGGTGGGGATCTATGTACGAGAGGGTAACAGAGGGTAAACTTATCAGCGCTATGGACACTAAGGGTTGGACTAACCACTAGGCATTGAAATTTTTGAAAACTAGGCGGTGGTTGAAGCGGTTGAAAACTTGAAAATGGACCGAAAAGGTGCATGTCCCTGGGACGTATTTAGGATTCGCTCTCTACTTTAATTTATGCAAAACGTTGCCGGATGCCTTCCTGGACTACCCGAAGGAGATCACGGGGGACGTTCCAAGCAGTGAACCCCAAACACTGCGATACTTAACTCTGGATCTCCAACGGAGTGGAACCAGCGATAGGGACAGATTGCAATCTGCCTCTCAAACCACTGAGCCATCCGGGCTACTTTTTATGTTGGAGTTTGTTAGATAACTGCAGCAGTCGTAGGCAGCATACTATATGTATTTGCAAAACGGAGGCACAGGACAGGATTCGATCCCCTGACCACCACAACGTCGATTATTCGCTCAACCCACTGAGCTATGCGCGCACGCGATGCAGCATACAAATAGTGTCCTATCTTACTTACAATTATACTTATCGTAGTTCATCTTATTGTTAGAAATTTGGGTGAAAAGGGAGTTGGGTGGGGCCACTCCTGTGAAGCTTAAGCCTAAGCCTTAAACCCATTCTTAAGCATAGGGTTAGGCTTAGTACGTAGTCTATACGATAACCAGTAGCGCTAACCTTCGCAGATTCTCTTGGTTATCTTTTCATGAATCTGGACCCAGCATGAGCGCAGGGAGGACTCCTGGTCAGTGACTCCGAAACTTGCTCGACCAGCTTAAGGAACATCGGAAGTAAATTATTCAGAAAGTGCTGAACCTAGGAAATTTTTATGTATCCCTCCCCATATCCATGAATTTCGCCCAAGCGAGAGAAATCCGTTAACACGTCGGATAAACTCCACTGAATTGCGAATTTGATGTTCTGCCAATAAATAACACATAATAACGCGGCGAACACTATCGCAGCGCAACTATAAGGGCCGTAGCGAGTGTTTGTAACGAAAAACTTGGCAACATTACCGTATCAGACCGGCTGTCATCCGCTTGTGTTGTTCTTTTAATGCGAGTCATTACCATTTGCGGCCCGCGGTAAGTCCAGCGTCAGCGCGGACTTACGAATGCGTCCGTTATCTGACGCGCACGTCTCCGTCGAAACCCATTTTAGAGGAGATTTATAGCGTCGCCGTAGTTTTCGCGTAAAGAGAATTACCGAGGCTGAGTCGTTTATCGCTCATTTAATATTATTTGCTTTTTTTCTACAAAATACTAGTGCTACAGGGCATTTGTCCCTTAAAATCCTATTGTTTTATTATTGTTGGAACCTCTCAAAAGCTCTGGGATAAGCCACGCCCACTCAAACATTACCAATGCTGGCATGCAATATTGGGATTACCCATGGTAGAGGTTTTGACGCCTTAAAAGTAAGAAGGTAAACTGAGGGATACCATCCGGAGTGAATGTGTTAACCCAAATCCACTCATCGTTAATATGGGTGCCAACACGTTTACCCTGGGTAACCTCAGCGATGCATAGACTTAGGAAATTCGGCCAACACGTTTACCCTGGGTAAACTCAGTCACGCCCGCTGACACAAGTTATCAGATTACTTTCAACAGAATGATCCACATAAACATGCTGTGAAGAATTAGCTTACCCCAAATTCAATTATCGTTATCACAGGAGTCAACATTTCTACTCTGGGTAAGCTCAAAGATGCATCCACTCCTGGGGGGTTGGCGTATTTACCCTGGGTAACCACAATCACGCCTGCCGACCCAAATTTTCAGATTACTTTCTACAGAATCACCCTCATGAACATGGAAAAATAGGCCATGCAAAATCGCTAAGGTGGTTAAATCTTTCAACTCTAGGCAGACAGTTGGTACCTATTTGTTTATTTATTTATTTAATTATTCATCTATTTATTCATTTATCCACCCAAATATTCCGATCAAAAATTGCCCTCTAATTTCATTACGTTGATAGCTCCAATGCCTTCTACGAATCACACCATTATTCTGGAAAATTCTTCAGGGCTTCTCCTGTAAATGACTGTCATCTATTCAATTTTATGGGCTTGTTCTTAGTCCTGGACAACAAACCCTCCCCCAATCCAGATCGCGTAGCATCGTCGCAGCGCCAGGAACAGCGATCGCGTGAATTTTGTTTACGATGACGCTCTGTGATAGGATGATAGCGTACGATCCAAGGCCGTGCGTGTTTGCATTAATCAGGATATCTGCCGCATTCCAAAGTGGTATCCTAGCGAAATTGGAAACTGGCGGATTTGGGAAACTATACGAGAAAATAGTGGTCGGTTTGCAAGACGTTTGTGTCATGCATATGTCGTGCAAACACCATGCAAATTTCGTTCACCCCAAGCAGTTGTTGTATGAAGTATGCAAGAAATATGCATGAAATATGCATTAATTCAACAAAATTGATATCACGGCCATGCATGGCTTATTTGAATAATAATAAAATGAAGTGAAAGTGAAGTAATAGCCTCTAAAACCCTGTTTCCAGTGGCCGACACAGACGTTTCGGGAGAGGAGTAAGGGGTAGGGGGGGGGGAAGGAAAAACTGGGGTCTCCTCCAATTTGGTATCCGTGCTACATAATCGCAAAAACGATATCGCAAGGGTTGGAAAAATCAAGGTGAAATTCAAATTTTTGAAAAAAAATGTCCAAAAGATATGGATAAAAATGAGGAATTGAATAAAGGCCTAAAGAATTTTTTACGTATCCTTGAGAAGGGTAAACATCACGACCCCTTTGAACTATGGGGGTGAATTCAGGGGTCGCATGCACCCCTAAGATTACCCGGGGTAACGTGGACACTCACCCCAAATTTACTCTTAGTTAACATGGGAGTCAACACGTTTACCCTGGGTAACCTCGACGATGCATCAACCGCATGCATAATTGAGGATATCCAGGGTGAACGTAAAAACGCTTTCAAAATTTACCCATCCACAGGCCAATCACATGCTTACCCTGGGTAATCTCAACCAGCCATCCAGAGGCCGCATGCATGATTGAGAATACCTAGGGTAATAGTGTTAACACCCCATAACCTCACCCACTACTAATTCGAGCATCAACGAGCTTACCCCGGGTAACTTCAACGATGCACCCAGTGGCCGCAAGATTACCCGGGATAGATGTGTTAACACTATACAAATTCGCCCATTGTTAACATAGGTATCAAAACGTTTACACCGGGTAATTTTAGTGATGCATACTGGCTCAGGTGTAGTGGGTTAACACGGTTACCCTGGGTAATCTCAACTACCCATCCAGAGGCTGCATGCATGATTGAGAATATCTGGGGTAACAGTGTTAATACGTCATAACCTTACTCACTACCAATTGGAGCATCAACGCGCTTACGCCGGGTAACCTCAACGATTCACCCCGATCTAGTGGGTTAGCACGGTTACCCTGAGTAATCTCGACCGCGCTTGCCGATCCTTGACCCTAGCCCGCCATTGCCCATTCAAGTAGTTTTCGAATACTCATTTGGTTGCAATCGAACCCTGAAAAAATCAGAAGGGTACTTTTTGAATTATGTTAACCAAGGCCTTTTTGTGGAAGGTACCCTAAGTTTTTATTCCCTGTTTCTTACCCCCCCCCTCCCCCCGCCTTCCCCCTCCCTCGTCAACCGCTTCCTAGGAGCACTTGTTTACAGAGAAGACATGGTTTCTGAACGACTCACTGAAGAAGGGTGGAATGTGGAGCAGAAATTTGTTACAAGTGAGACTTCTCGAAGTGGTTACGGTGCTAAGTTACGCTTCTACGTTACTTCGGCGTTTGTTAAGTTTTTTTTTTCAATTAGTGATGCTGAGAAGACGTCTCAGTCTCTAAATCAGCATCGACATTTTTCATTGCCACGAATAGACCCCAGTGTGTAAGAGTATGAAAAAGAGAAACTGCCGAATAGGCGCGACCCCTGCTGTGACGTCGAGGACAGCGGCGGTTCATTGGTGCCACTGATCCTACTGTCAGGTGTAATCCTCGCTATTCTCACTGTTTTCCGCCCTTTCATGGAACAGTATCCTGTGTCCTTCCCCACCGCCCCTCCCACCCTCCCCCCTGGTGCATCAAAGAACATCAATGTTTTGGCGAACAATCACCATCTCCGTCGGTGTGATATCCAGATAATCCCATTACATAATCGTAAAGCGCTCGGCCCGGCCGTCGAGCGGTTTTGGCGCCACGGTCGGCGTCGGCCGCGGCGGCGGCGTCGGCAGCGCTGGCTGGTGGCGACGGCGATCTGGTTCTCCCTTCTTCAGCCATCCATTGCCCATGGACAAAACCGGCGTGGCTAAGTGTTATCCTTGGTTTGTGATGACTTACTGCTTCACATCCGCTCGCACTCTGGGTCAGTCCCCTGCGCGCGCGGATTCCACGCGCCCCTTTGTGATGGTTGAAGGGGCATCGCGACGTTTTTCCGCTATTCGTCACCTTGCTCGGAAAACATTTACCTGATTCTTGCGGCGAAATTGTGTTAATGGGGTCTTGAATAGTTTACGCCTTCTCGCATTCATCAGCCTTCAATTCTTTGTGTTTTCATTCGTATCGACTTCTGGTGAGATTTTGGAAGTTTTTCGGGAAGGGGAGGCGGGGCTGCAATATTGGAATATTTTGTGATGTTTTTATTGTCGAAACTTCCTTGTAAAATAGATAGAGATTCTGTATTGGCTGATTTTTACTTCGGTTACTAATTTTTTATTAAATTTGGCATAGGTGTATTCCAGTGGCTGACGCACGGAGGGGGGTGAGAGCGGGGGGCTCGCCAAATTTTCGAAATTACTTTACAAAACAAATAAAAATCTCGTACCAATTTATTTTTAACTGTTTATTATTAATTTTTAAAGTTATTTTTTTTCAATTACCAATCATTCTAACTGGTGTTTTTGGTAATTTTGTTTTCCATCTGGGTCCCCTAAAGCTGCGGAGACCCTATTTTTTTCCCACGTTCCCCCCCCCCCTCCCGCCCACTTTCAGCGTCTGCCACTGGTGCACTTTAATGTTAATCAAATTGCTGAATTTTTGGGCTAGCCACGCCCCTTTTTTCATTCTTCCCCCCTTTCCAAAGAATCCCTGCACCAGCCACTACTATCTGCTGTCATTGACCAATCACTCACATACCGAATCCCTACCCTTTACCTATGCTTTTACCCCAGAAATCCCGGCCATTTTCATAGCCTGGGTGGGTAACAAATTCCCGGGAACGTTCATTGATCCAGCAGCAGTAGAAATAACCCATCCCGATGAGAATTCCGAGTCTTTTTGGTGTAGCTTTCCCAAGGTTATCACCAATGTCTGGGTGGATCATTGGAAAGATGGGTAAGCCCATACCCATAGCTATAGGTGGTGCTGGGTATAGAAAACGTCACGTATGATAAATGTCACCTATGTTGATTGGTGGGCCAGGATGTTCTGCATCCCAGGCTTCCCCCACTTTTCCATGGTAATCACTTCCTGTTCAGCATTATCGCATCAGTTGCATGCGTTTTCTGTTGGAATTCGCTTACGCCCTAATAGATTAGGGCAAAAACACGGCAGCTAGTGATTACACGCTGGCGCGGTTAGGGTAGACCATGATCCAGATAGGCTTTCTACCGGTTGTTTTGCCTGAACCCAAAGAGACAGGCGAGGCTAAACATTAGTATTCCAAGCTTAGCAGTTGTCTCAATTTCTCCATTTGACTTTATATTTCTCTATCAAACTAGTCTTAACTTACCTCGGACGTGAGGGAAAGGTTTTGCGACGAATATGGCACTTCAATTTTCCACAAGGAACATTTCTCGTCTTCCATTTCCCGTCAGTGAAATTTTTTTCATATCTTCATCACCATCCCGTTTTTCTATCTTTGCTTTCAAATAGAGAGCAAACCAGGTATAACTAAAGATAAGCGTAAATCTAAAGGCAGCAATTTTCCACGGAGTGTAGGTAGAAGCTCTCAAGGCCCTTAAAGTCTTCTCAAACCCGTTTTCGTCTAACTTCCACGGATTCTTAACGGTTCCTATTCCATCCAACACTTATGTAGTAGACAGTTGTGGATCCATCACCCGTCCCCCTGGATAGTCAGAAAGCAGCACATCCGAGGTACTTCTATTACTGTTTTCTCGGATTTTTTGAATTTTCCTGAGCCAATATCTCCTTAGTGGCTACGTTTTGGGCTGAAATTCCACGATTGTTCGCCTGAATTCGTTCCTCTAGCGATTTGCCGGATTAACGATTAACGCCTTGACGATTGGATTAATTTTAGTAGGAGGGATTAGTGCAGGGATTAGGGCTGAGCTTTATTAGAGAAAATCGTTGATATTTTTCTATCAAAGTGGTAGAGAGACAACGTTCGGTATAACCCTTTTACTATCAATTTCCTTAGCTAAATGTCTGCTAATCGACAATGGCTAAATCACCGATTTTCTAACATTTTTTTTTCCTGAAAATCATTCTAAGTGAAAGCGGAGCTAGGTGCCTTCGTGCCTTAGAGTCAGGTGGAAAAATTCCAGTGGATTTCGCTTATTTTTCGGCGATTTACTTGTAATTTAAGGACGAAATCAGGAAATATTTCGGCGAAAAATAAGCAAAATCTGCCCGAAAACACACGTAATCCACTGGAATTTTTCCACCTTAGGAGTTAAAATCCTCCCACGAAATTATCAAGCATGATGTGTATCAGTGAGAAAATCCACGGAAAAAGCTAAATCACAGCTCAGTTTAGGAGCACTCACGCGCTCACCATCGGTAATCTCAAAAACCTATACCGGCCCAGGAGGTAAAAGCTAGAATCTACGAGCATCAGATTGGTAACCAGTTGCTCTACCAATTCAGACATGCAAGCATGGTTGCTGCCTGTTCCCGAACAACTCAGGGACCAACCATTTCTGGATAGAGTTAGTTAAAAACGTTACTTGGCCTTAATTTGCTCAAAAAATGGATTTATTCCTCCATTTCGTTGTGTAGATGTACTTTTACCAAATCTTTCGCATTTTCCTGAACCAATTCTTGTTTTTCACCATAAGTAGGCTTTTCTTGAGCGATTTTCGCGAAAAAATGATTCCAATCCAAGCATCGGAGCTAAAGTAGCCTTCAAATCGTCGAGACAATAGATGTCGATGGCTTGGCGCCATTTGCTTCTTTGCCGGGCATCGTTGCACTTTTCTGAGTGGACCTCCGACAAAACAAGGATCGTCGTCTCGTGTAAACCGGTGCATGGTCTCAGCACACGAAAAAAAAACCGCTTGACAATACATTTTCCGGTTCTAATCGAGCAGAAACGTGCCAGGAAACCACTTTTATTAAAGTCAAACGCTATTCATACGCTATTTCCGTCATGTCCAGGAATCAGGTTTTTCCTTCGGATGCTGCTGCTGCTTTAGTACAATGCGAGAACTGGTCCCCAAGCGTGAGTTGGAAGATTTAAGACCGAAACGTAACGATTTATCTGATTGGATGAGGATCATAAGAGAGATTTCCGCTGATTTATAGCGTCGTAGTAAAATGATCGTGGCGCCATAGAGGAAAACGGCTGAGATCGTGAGAAGCGTAGCGTATGGCCAATTTTCTCCACAGGTTTCCGTTAATATTGATGTATATCATTTAAACAGGGGGCGTGGCTTTGCTGCAAGGGGGTGTGGCTTACCTACCATCGTTCTGGTGTATCTTTCTGGTCACAAACCTCCATGGTTGATAGCATCTTCTCATACAGTTCCTGCATATCGCGACAATACCTCTCCAAGGTACCTCAAACTTGGGTAATTGAACCGGAGAACTACGCGCGCGCTGCTGCGACGCGTGTGCATCCTGGCACGATCTCGTGCCTAGGCGTGTAAGAACTTCGGCGAATTATGAGTTCCTAAATTTTTTATTGGTAGACCCCGCGCGCGAGATCCATGTTTACTGGATGGATGCCAATCGCGGCGGCTGCGTCGTCGGCGGCGGCGCGGTCGTCGTAGCGGTTTATCACTTCTCGTATCTGTTAATGATGACAGATCGTTAACGACTTGTCGCCGCTCACAACATAATCATCGTTCATCCCGAATTCCACCGGCAGAAGAGCGGGAATTAACTGGCAGTGACGGGTGGAAACGAGCACATGATAGGAAACTTACGGGAAATTAACGGGTTCTTTGACATTTTCTACTGCTAGTTTTCTAGTGGTCGTGAAATGTAAATGATGTTTATCTCGATGCTTAACTGATGGTGACGTATTGCAGGAAAACAAGCAGTCATAAAGAGTGAGACACCGGTGACTCACCGAGCCTAGTGAGACACCGGTGTTTCACTTTGTACGGTTTCTGCTTTTTTTGCGAAATCTTTGTACCGGCTAGCAGACATGCTTCAGAACGCTCTCATCATTATACAGGCATCGTTTAAGCGGTAATATTTTGCTCGCTTGAAAATGATGAGTCACAAGTGTCTCACTCTGCATGGTTTCTGCATTTTACGAGGTTTTGCTATCAGTAGGTGCTTGCCATGATTGCCAGTCTGTAACTGCACATCAAGCCGTGGCATCTGGATTACGTGAGACAAATGAGTCACCGGTGTCTCACTCGGCACGGTTTCTGCATTTTCTTGAGACTTTAGCAGTACAAGTGCGTGGTTATGCTTCAAGCCACCAGTATCAATGCGCAGTTGTGCTTCAAGATGTAGTATTTACCTTGGTCGAGGTAGATGAGTCACCAGTGTCTCACTCTGCCTGTAGCTTTGCGGCTGGTGTTCAATTCGTTTACCATTGGTGATAGCACTTTAATCCAGTATTTCGTTGCTTATAATACGAAGCACAAGCGATAAATAATCTCTTCTTTATTTATCGATTTTTTTGTTTATTTATTTACTTATTTACATAGGCTATGAAGCATCAAGGAGCAATCCGAGCAAACATGGGAACAGAAAACTGGAGCAGGAAGCTCTTCTTCTCCCTTTTCCTCAATCTCTTCGTCCTCCTTCTCCTTTTCCTTCTTCTCTTCATCATACTTTCTTGTTTTCCTCCTTTTTCTCTTCCTATACAAGTAAGAAGGCAAAGAAAAAAAAAAGCAAAATTATAGCGGAAGAACATTCAGTGACAGTGATCAACTGTTAAATACTTAGTTAATTTTGTCACCAACCCTGGAGCCGCACTCATCATAGAGATTACCCAGGGTAAGAGTGTCAAAACACACAAATTCACCCATCGTTAACACGGGCGTGAACATGTTTACCCTGGGTAATCTCAATTGTGCATCCAGGGCCTGGATAATGGATTCTGGGCCAAATTTACCCTTTCCTGCTGTTATCCTTGCATCCAATTGTTCTTTGTTTTCCGCACTGTGTTCTTACGTAACACCGCCGCAGCTAGCCGTTCTCATTTTTCGCTAATGATCTGGCTAACGCAGTTCGTGGCGTGGCGCGATTGTTTGGGCGCGGCGGGCGGCGCCGGCGCCGGCCGCGCGAATCCCATCATCGCCTAGTCCGCGCACAAGGCGGGCCTGTGTGTGCTGCAATACCTGATATGTCGGTCAGTGCTGATTCCCCCGGCGAATGTTGATTGCACTGATAATCGTTCTTGTTCTCCTACGACGTGTCGTACATTCACGCGGCGCGCGCTCGTCAACCCGCTCACATCCACATATTGCGGCGGCCTTGTGGTCACCAATCGGCGCGGGCCGCCACCCCGTCCGCCCGTCCGCGGCTGCAAAAGTTCGCCCCAACCGACTTCTCGTAACAGTAATTAGGTCATCATACGCGTCCTCTCTATCACCGAGTTCGTATTTCACTCCGTTCCACGTCGTTTTCTGTACCACGTCGCTGCCTTTGATGTGTTCCTGAAACGTTTTGGAGATACCGTACCGTTTGGAGATACCGTAGTCCAATTGTTCTTCTCATTTGACGCCTTCTTATGAGGACTCCTATTTAAGGGTTTGTCCACCTATCAATAGGACTATTTTCCACAGAATCCTTCCATTTTACTCTTCACTGTTTATTAAATTTCAGATATGTAAGAATATTACAATCCAGCAACACAAAAACAAAACCTGTAAAAAAAGTAGAAATTCTTCTGCGATCCTAGATTTTCAGGAGTGAATATCTGGTGTTCAGTTACCCATTTCGCATGAAAACCATATGTAAAATACCATCAATGATTTTTCACTTATTTTGGGTTGGATAATTTTCCTGAAAATCCAGGATCGGCACATCAATTACAACAATTTTTTTCGATCAATTTGGTCTTTATCAGTACAATCCATACAAGTTAGCTCAGAAAGTCGGACTACTCCTCCATTTTTTCATCGCCCCGCTTTTACTTGTCCTCATATCCATTATCCTTCTCCTCCTCGCCTTTCTTTTCATTCTTTGCATCTCCAACTCTCGGGTCGCTCTTCTCGATAGGTGCGTAACCTATCATAGATCCATTATTCCTTTCTTTAAATTTCTTTTTTCTCTCTCTCCTCTTTGCCCTCCTTCTCTTCCTTCTTGTCTTCCTCATGCTCTTTCTTCTCTTCATCTACCTTCTTCTCCTCCTTTTCCTCCTCGTTCTCACCTAATACTGCTCGTTCTCCTCCTCCTATCCCTCGTGCTGCTCCTCTGTCTCTTCCTCCTGTCTTCTTCCTTTTTCTGTTCTTTTCCTTCCTCGTTCTCCCTCGTCTTCTTCTTCCTTCTTTTTCTTCTTTTCCTCCTTTTCCTCCTTGTTCTCGTCCTCGTTCTCCTCCTTCTTGTCATCCTCGTCCTCTTACTGATTTTCTTCCTCATTCTATTCATCTACATATTTCATCTATCTCTTTCCAGTCTTTTCCTTCTTCTTTAACTCCTGTTTTTCTTCGTTGTTCGCTTTTTTCTTCTCCTCGTAAACTCGCTTACTGGAGGCATTAGAAGGGCACAACATATAAATATCTCTTCCTTAATAGGAAGATGAAAACTTTGTCCCAGAAACGACGACTTCAGGAAGAATTTGAGGAATTTGAGAACTAAGAAATCGCAATAATTTGCATATTTGTTGTTTAAAATACCTAAGCAGACAAAACGGGCAGAAAACTTGCTCTGGATACTTTGCTCTGGATACTTGCAGTTAACTCGTCTGCAAGTTGCAGTTAAAAAAGCGGTAAACGAAACAAGACAAGCAGGTTTTGAAGATCTACACACGCTTACTCTTCTTTTCAGTTGACTATCCTTCTAACCAATGTTCGCTTCATTCTAACTTGCAGCTAACTAGCACCTCTTCAATGAAACCGCTACCTAATCCGAGAGTGACCTTGAGAAAGTGCAAGTTCGTTGCCTTTTTTCGAATTGGACTGTTCTTTGGAAGATCGTTTCAACACACGTTGCTAACCCTAATGGGAGATGATTGTTGCAGTGTCAGGAAACCAGCATCTTGCAGATGCCAGTGACGTTTGAGTCTGGGAATTCTCTTAGGGTTTCTCTTTTCCTCATTTTTAACGATACGATGACAGATTTTCTTTGTATTCAGTAGAAGTTTAGAAGATTCTAGCCGTGGAAAAGTCTGGAAATTTTCCAGAAACGATCATGACAATCATAACATGATGTCAAAATATATGTCCATAATTAAAGGGTTTTCTTCGTTGCTCTAAGAATTTTAGAAGATTTTTCTCACTAAATATGAGGTTTCCATTTGCTTTCTGGATTTTGTGAGAAATTAGAAAAATTCACAAACTTTTGCTCTAAATTATTAGATGATAGATGAAGTTTATTTTATCATTTATTTATTTATTCGCTGATTTGAACATTTTTTCCTATTACTTTATGGGTGCAAAGCAGAGAAAAGACGTAAGAAAACCGAAAATTACCAGTAACTTTACTCATATTTCAGAATTTCTAGTTTTTCAGTGAAATTCTTACCATCCAAATGGTTTAACAACGTCATCCATCACTCGGGTATTACACCGTTAGCTCTTCTACAGAAAATGCTAAGAATTGCAAGGAAACTAGCTGTGACAATGACCTTGCACTGCCAGTTACTCGACTTTTTTGTACGAGTACTGTTGTTACCTCCGTCGGCTCACTGTTACACTGCTTCCCCCCACGGGAATCTCAATTAGGGGCGGAAATGCGGAAAAACCTCGACTTATGAGTGGGAAAAGTCTGGCTGTCACTTCGATTTAATCCAAAGAAGTAAGGTGATATCAATTCGATTATGGCGGAAGTGAAAAAAGGATGAAGCCAGGAAGGTGTCCAGAATCCGGAAGAGAAATTCACAAATATTCCCAGCAAGACTCTGTGCCAGAATGATAGCTCTGATTCGCTTTTCGACCTCGTTAGAGTTTCTACCCTGTTTTTTCTTCAGTTTATTCCCATTCTTTGAAATTTTTCCAATATGGGTGCATCTGCACAGATTTTCCAGGAAATCCGACAAACTGCCAAAAGAGTGTCAGGGAAAATAATCCACTTGGATAGGAATATTCATAGAAACGATTTAAAATCATGGAAAAATCCAACCTGGGCGCCAGAGGTAGAAGACTAGCTTTTCCATAGCTTTTCATGACTTTTAATCATACCTCGGCAATTTGCACGGACTGCTCTCTGGTAAATTCCCAGAGAATACCCAGAGGCCGTATGCATCATTGAGACTACCCAGGGTGAGCGAGTTAGCACCACACTCATTTACCCATCGTTAACATGAGCTTCAGCAGGTTTACCTCAGGTAATCTCAATGATGAATCTAGGCATAGGGAAGTGCGCGTTCCACGATACTCAGCTGGGTCCTGGGTTAACCGCGGGAGGATTCGCTTACCCAAAGTACTCCCATTTTTTGTTATCATGGACATTTCACTAAGGGCTGGGCAACTGTCCTCCCATCATGTTTTTTTAGAACTAGATGTGGTTGCTAATGGTTGAGTTATAAGGTTTTGTTCAGCTTTTCGTCTATAGGTTTGACTGCTTCTTGGTTAATGGTGTTATACGACTTCTGATAGTGCACCTATGCGGTGTATTCAGTAAATAAATAAATAAATAAATAAATAAATAAATAAAGTTAATCGGATGATTTTGCTTAAATATGTATTTGGTGAATTCCAAGCTGGTTCCTGGAAGGGTAATTCCGACTATATCGCTCAACTCCCAAGTTAATTCCGCTTTTCTTTCCACAACTTTACAAGCAGTGCAGCACCAGGCGATCAAATCCAGGAATATCTCTCCATATTTAGGCTATGTGTCCCATTATACAATCCATATCCGGAAAAACGCTCTCATTTTTCGGCTATTCGCGCGCCCTTCGCCCAAATACGAAAGATGTTATCGTGCCGAAGCAGCCGTGTGTGGTCTAACTATGCGATCACTGCTTTCTTACAATTCCTGTATTGATTCGCATTACGAGTAGTAAATGTAAAAATTTGGGATTTTATCTTGGATTTTCACAAATCTCTCTATCCCTCGTTTTATAATGCTAGCGATTCTCATAGTTATAATTAGCCCCATTTCCTCCTTCAAGAAAAAGAATGCATCTCCAAATACTGCCCTATTAAGGGATTTTCCTGACTAGGGCTAAATTTTCTATCGCTTTCCAAAAACCAAGATCATTTACTCGAGTTCTGTTGAACCAGTGGTGGTACTGCAACGAGTAGAACCACAAAATGGGCGGAGCCGGGTCCCAATACCCGGGGTCACTCTGAAAATGTTCGCAGCCAACAGTTTCCAACGTAATCACATTTCAAGAGGATCACATCGGCAGGATTGCCATCGAATGATCCTCCACCAAGGACGTCTTTGTGTTCTGACATGCTCTGACATCTCGGACAACCCGCGCAATTTTCTCCCGAACACTCTTCTTCAAAAAATTTCCCGCGTATTTCCGCTTCCTGTCGCGAAAATTTGATTTTCGCCGACCTTCACGTGTATTTTCCACGCTCTTCTTTTGTGTCCTCTTCAGAAAACTCTCCGTAACCTTTCGAGAACTTTCTTTTGGGTTGCCCATGAGGTGAGAGGTGAGAGGTGAGAGTCTTTCCCTACTGGGAGGACAGATGGGAATGGTAGGGTAAGTCGAACAGACCAAACTTTGTCTTTGGGAAGAGTACCGGTGTGCCTGTGTGTGGAAGCATCATTGGGATTACCCAGGGTAAACGTCTCGAAGGCCATGCTAACGATGCGTGAATTAGGTGGATTTTGACGCATTTACCATGGGTAATCTCAACGATGCATCTTAAAAACGTCAACATCCACCAAATTCAAGCATCGTTCGCATGGCCTTCGAGGCATTTACCCTGGGTAATCTCAATGATGCATGCGGCTCCTGTTTGACTTCTAAAGCTCATTGAAAACTAGAAGTATTGAATCTAGTCGACGCTTCTAGCGTTCAGGCTTTGTTTTTTTTTAAATCTTACCCAACTACTAGCTCCACTACCCTGGTGCTGACGAGCACAGGGTTCGGATGCCTCATCGAAAGACGGGTAATCTCATACCCATAAGTAGCAGATGAGTGTAGACAACTTCAATTGTGGGTAAACATTCTAATAAGTGCCAGCTAAAGATTAAATTTGAGTACGTTAAGACGTTTACCATGACTAATTTCAGTTACGCATCCAAGGGCTGCATGCATCATTGACATTACCCAGGGCAAACGTGCCAACACCCACCGTTAACACGGTCGTTGACACGTTCATCGTGGGTAATCCCAATGCGCAGCATCTTTTTGATGAACAAAACATATCCGCAGCCTCGTGAGACACCGGTGACTCACCGTAGCCTCGTTCAGCCATCTACAGTTACATCCCCTCAAAAAAGTAAGTGGGCACTTTCGAGCAAAGACTCATTCTAATTCAGTGCAGGATTCTGTTGTCTGCATAGAATGCACAGATTTAACGTTCCACGGTTAAATGCTTGACCTTGTGCGTATTGTTACACACAAACACGCGCAGAGCGTTCAGATTTTTTTCACGATGACCGTGTCAAACGACTGCTACGGTAATAATTGGGTCGCACTTATGAGTTCTTTTACGTGTCGCTTCCGCACAATACACACCTACTTTACGTTGCATTGCTAAAATTATCGATTTTCTCCAAAAATTCACCGTTTAAACTTCTGTAGGACATCCTGAATTATACTGAACTTAGTTTCTTCTGTGCTTCCGTAGCCTCTTTCATTCGGCCATATAGTTTCTGTTTCATTCTCCACAATATATTAGCACTTAAACCTTCATTCCCCACAATATATTAGCACTTAAGGCTAAGTTTTGGGGGTGGGAACACTGCTGGGGACCATTTCTCGCTTATACTCACTGCCCTTCACCTCATCGAAAGCGGGACTTGATGATCAGCTTCATATTAAATGGGAGTCCCATGGTAATAGCTCTGAAATCCCGATCAACTTAATCGAAACGAGATTCCTGAAGTTAACCTTACGCTAATTCTCATCAGATTAGACGAGGTTTTCCGTTAATCGTTAAACATCGATCAGTTGCGGAACACTTAGCAGTAGAAGCCGCGGCTCTCCTAGGATTATGTGCAAGCCTTTTGTGGTTTAGTCTTCAGAATAATTAATTTCCGTGTCTCGTTAATGCGTGAATAGTTAATTTCTATGGAATCTCTTGAATGGTTTGGTTTTTTAATGCTCCATGCAGTACTCATTAATTGCCTCTCTGCAAGATTTTGTTAAGATTTTCTTGCAGTTGACAAATGACAATTGATAAATAGTCAACCTGCTATTGTGGTGACCACCAAAATTTAACCACCCCTTCCCCCGCACCCATTTCTTATCCGTTGGAGGAAATTACTCAAAAAAAAACAAGCAAAAAACGAACAAAACGAAAATTAGAAAAGAAAAGTTCTAATAAAATTATCACATAAAAGATAGAACAGGGCCTGGATGTATGATTGAGATTACCCAGGGTAGATGTTCTGACACCAGGGTCAAAGGTGAGGAAATTAGTGTGATGCTAACATGTTTACTCTGGGTAATCTCAATTATGCATACAGACCCAGGTAGAAAAAAGTTTGTGCTAGCCTAGCTGATTCGTAATTTTTGTTAAGGTTCCCTGAGATACATATCTTGAATTATTGATTATTAAATATCACTATTATTAGATTCAATTATCACTACAAAATGCAAAATTATGAAAAAAATAAAAATTATTTACATTAGCGCTGAATTTTGGAAGAATTTCTGACCTACAGATAAATCGATAACTTCGAGCTCGTTGGGCATTTTTGCCATTTTTTCCTTGCCAAAAAGTTTGCTTTTTTCTCACATGTCTTCCCTAATCACCTCCCGTCCCCTTTCGTTGAAACCCGCCCCACCCTTCACCCCCGTGTCAGTCTGCGACGACTGCCTGGGTCAGACATGTGTATGCAAGTATACAAAGAAAGCAGTGGGGAAAGAGTAATTTTGCAAGAATTTTTCGGAATGGCTTCGGTAAATCGATAAATCGATTTTTTGTGGATGAAAACAAAAGAAAAACTATACAATTAGCATCCATAATCATTAACACTTAATGCTGGAGTTTAAACACTGCTGGGGACCAGTTCTCGCTTATCCTCACTGCCCTCTCTTATCCCCTTGCATTGACTCCCATGAAGAGAATTGGCTTTGGATCTCAGTACTAATTATAGTTCTTCACCTCATCCAGACCTTCGTAGACTCCAGACCGTTTATACTTCTGTCGCTGTCTGGACGACGACATCTGCATCAGAATCCTCCACATCAATACCTCATCACGAGATCTATTTGTACTTTCTCCACCGCTGTTCCTCAGCCGACGACGGCGACTCGAACGCCGTCGCCGGATTCTTTTTGATCCAGCTGACCTCCGCATTGAGCGTCGCGCGATGAGGCTTTTTGTCGCGCGTCTCTTTTGCGCGTTGCACATGCGGAAAGCATCGTGGCGTGTAAAAAACGCGCGCGCCGTTACGCTGCACCTTCGAATCAAAGCGTCAATCGTTCAGGAACGGCCTTGTAATGCGGGAGACGAAAGCGTTCTGGCTACTTGCCATCCAGCCAACGATCGCAATGGCCGATACGTGTCTTAGGTGTGTTTTTATTTATTTATTTTTGTTTATTTTTTGTTATGTGCATACTGAAGTGGGTAAGGGGTCAACGACATTCGGCACCTCATTCACCATTGAGATTACCCAGGATAAACGTTTTGACACCAAACAAATTTACCCACTGGTAACATAAGCGTCAACACATTTATCCTGGGTCCTTCTCAATGATGCATTCCGGCCATGGCTATCCGGATTTGAGAAATTTTCAGGCCATACTTGGTGTACAATCGGCAAATAAAGCGCAAACAATGAAGTAGACAAGAGAAAAAATGACTGCCAGCCTTGCCCATTGCGGATAAGCTCCACCCCTTGCGGCTAAGCACCGCCCATTTCTGAAAAACACCCTGAACCATAAAAAAACCTTGAGAAGAAAGTACAATCATTTTAAAACTTTCAATCATATCAAGTAACTATGAAGGAGGTTTTATAAATTTATAGAACCATTTTTTTCTGGACAACTAGTAAATTTTCCCAATTTTTTGCTGGGGGACGTCTCCCTCAGTTAACTACTTACTACTCAGTAGATAAAGCAGTCGAAAAATAGGAGCGCTTCACAATTCTGTACTCTGTCCTTGTGTAGAACTGATATTTCCAGGATTGTATAGGAAATCTGGGCGAGAAACTGGAAATTTCGGGAACGAATCAAAAAAGAGGAAATGAATGCGGGATTTCCGGGAAAAGCTGCTCGATAATTCTGCGGTCCATCCACGAATAAAAAATCACATTGCGGTTTTAGGATTTTAGGATTTTAGGAACTTGGACATAGGCAATCACTAATTTTTTTCTCAAAGCTTGGGGTTAAAATATTGATAACTATCCTTGGAATTCTGGATAGTCCGAATACTCGCTACAAATTGGGGAAAATCTTACCTGCAATATGTATGTTGCTATGGTCAATGTGGATGAAGGAATTCCACTCATATTTCAATGTATTGTTTGTTTGATGCATATTGAGTGCATGAATAAATAAAAAGTAAATAAACAAATGAACAAATAAACAAAAAACTAGTAACTAGGTCAGATGAATAAAATATTAAATGAATAAAGTGTACAAAACCACTTGAGACTGGAGCCTAAAATGAATTTCCCTTTTCGAATTTTTATTTCGAATGCCTGAAAATCAGGTGTGATCATAGTATCCAGAAAAATGAGGAGGATGTTGCTGCAAAACAAGAAAAACGCTCTCAAATGAATATTTACACTTGGCCAACCAGCAGAAGATGGAGAGTTCATAAAGAATTAAGTTAAAAAGAAGCCCAACTAACAAAATCAGGTGTGATCATAGTATCCAGAAAAACAAACAAGAAAAACAACTAGCAAACATTTGTACCTTCGTTCCTAATCATCACTACTTACTAAAAGAAATTTTTTGGGGCATTTCTGTATTATTTCCCAGAAATTACCGAGGATTTCCCTAGCATTCCCCTGGAATTTTTTTCTACTTGTAAGTAGCCAATATTACCCACGCGCTGCCAGCTGGGTGTACTAGATCGGGAAAGTAGCACAGAGTCAAAATGATTTACACGCACTATTGGCTTGTCCTTGACGCGTAGTCGTCGGAAAATCGTTAAGGTGACGGGAAATTTGGCCGCTGTGTCAATGAGGTGACAAGTGCTGCTATTTGCATTGACACACTAAAGGCGTCTTTGTCATTTTTTTTGTTCTTATGTGGGAGTTTCACAGAGGCTCAGAAGCGTTGGCCAGGATTTATTGGCAGGATTATGACGGAAGCGCGGGATTTCCCGACTTTTTCCTAGAATTCTTTGAAGAGTATTGGATTTCAGGCAGAACACTTTCAATAATTTTCATCCTAGGGTGACTTTCCAACCTATCTTAGGACGTTTTAGGACTTGGAATGAAAAAAAATGTTCCAGGAATTAGAAGAGATGCTAGAGAAAATGAGAAAGCGATGAAAAATAACCTTTAAATGATAATAATTGCTGTTCACCCTCTATTTTTAATAGAAGAAAAAGACTCTAATGTGGATGCTGCTTGTGGAAGTTCACATATGTAAGCTTCCAGAAATTTCCAGGAGAATCTCAAATTCCGTACAATTTCCAATAGTCTGGGTCTATATAAAGTCATGTAAATTGATTTCGGGAAAAAACCTTATGAATAATCCTAATAAATCTCTGGAAACTCTCTAGAAGTTAGGACATTTTATGAAGAACATTAGAAATTTCTGGAAATTCAGAGAGTTTTCTTGATGGAGCGAAAGGATTTTCCGAAGAAATACCGGGAAAATTTCTGTTTTTCCACGTTCATTGGGCAGAAAAATCAGAAATTCCCTGGAACTCCAGAAAAAATATCTGCTTTTGAGAGAAAACTCTGGGAATCCTAGGAAATGAACAAAGATTCCTTGAATAACCGCAAGGGTTCCTGGAATATTTTCAAAAATTCGATATTTGCTGCCTACCTATGGGTGAAGGAAAAGCAAGGAATTTCTTACAATTCCGTTCCAAACAACTTTTTGTGTTTTAATCCATGAGTGTATAGCGCACATACGTGCACTTAAATAAATAAATAAATGAATAAATAAATAAATAAATAATAAATAAATAAATAAATAATAAATAAATAAATAAATAAATAAATAAACTTTACTAGGAAATCCTTGCATTCGCAAGTTTTTCCAAGGCTCAAATTCGCTCATTTCAGCCAGCCTCAACTTGTCGGTGTGGTGTTCGGCTCCGTCGGTGCCACCCTTGCCATCTGCATCGGAATCGCGGCCGTGTTCTGGATTGTCCTGAGGAGAAAAGGTTGGCGAAACTGGTTCACCGGCCAGATTTCTATGATTGGCCGTAACAATCTCCGCTGGGTGATCCTGTTCCTTCCTGGTTATACAGCATTAGGGTAATTGGATATAAGTTGTTTATGACCTTTCAAGGATATACGTAGATCATGCATCTTAAGTTTCGGGTGCCATACCTTGGGGATTTCCTGGTTTCAAGCCCTCAGAAAAAAACTAAAGTTTAGGATTAGAATCAAGATCTTGTCAATGAAAAACGCATTTGGATGATAGATTCATGATCATAAAGGTTTTTCAGCAGCGAGAGTTGGAGGATAGGAGTTGGGGTTCCGATCAGAAATGCAAAAAATTGGGTCCGTCAGGAAAAAACAAAAATTACTGAGGTGAACACTGATAATCAAAGGTGTACTGGAATATTTCGAAATATCTTCACTCGAGCATTTGAACCAACGTTTCTGCAAAATGGAAATAGGTGAAATTCATTTAATCTTCTAAGGATCCAAAGAGATTCAACCATTTCAATATTTCGAATATTCAAAAATTTGCCAAGTTTATTCGAGTAGAGGAAGGATTACTTGTTCGATTACTTGTTAACAAAGAGTGCACAGTCAGCCAGTAAGTAAGAGGTGCGGATTTTTGTTATAAAATAGCCTGTTGAAGAAGTTCTAAAGAAAAAAGAGTTCTAATGAATGGAGCGTTGAAAGTGAGCTTTTAATTAGAGGCTCATCTCAATTTGCGTAGGAAATTCTGAAGTCCCTTATCAAATTTTTACCTCAATTCCATTTTTTTCTTTTTCCTATCAATTTTATTCTGATTTATTTGCTGAGTTTTCCTATACAGCTCTCATGGATGTTCATCTCCAATTAAATTATTTGAAAAATCATGAGTAAATGGAAAATATTGCTATTTCCGGGGTGATGTGCGGGGCTAAGCACGGGGGGGGGGGTACGGTCAAATTTGCTCGAAGAGGATCTGAGCCTGTCTACAGTGTCAGTTGCAAGGGTTTGAGCGGGGTGGGACTCAAACTCAGGAATCGCTCTCTCCTGTGCACTGTTCAGTGTAAATAAATAAGTAAACAAGTAAATAGACACGGACAGTGTAATTCCGAAGTGGCCATCCGTGTTCCACGAGTGGGCAAGAAGCGGCGATGTAGCAGTTCCTGCATCCAAACGAGGAGGAAAAAGAGGTGTTCAAAGCGGCATGGCCTGTTCTCAAAGTGGAAAAAAGACGCTAGCTGACGGACACTTCGAGAAAGTTGAAGAGGTCGAAATGTTCAAGCAGAACTGATCATTCACGCAACCCGTTTCTTCGTTCAAAAACGCATTTTGAAGCTTTTCGAGAGATGAACATAGTCTATCGGGGTTTAGTAAGAGAGGCTAGACAACGTTACGCATATTTATGGATTAATTACAGAAATAAAAGGATGTTAAGCCTCGAAAATAATTAAAATGCTCTTTTAGGCCATAAGATGCTAAATTGTTTCTTCTTGGGATTTTTACCAGCACTCTGTTGTCATAGAAGTTATTTGAAATATTATATAACAATTTTGAATCTATACGATTGTAAATAAAACGACAAGATGTGAAAATAAATTATGAAAAAGCACATTGCATCCCCTTTTTTGCTGTAAGGAAAGGGTGGAAGAAAAAAGGACGCGGAACGGAGGGGGGGGGGGGCGGGTGGAAGCAAGGATGAACCCGATTATACATAAATATTGATTTTACTTCAACGCTGAAGAAATTTTGAGGGTTCAACGATATAAAAAATTGTTCCATCAAAAATACTGCTTCAATCAATTGCTGAAGTAAGGGCATGGCAGAGGAGGAATTCGCGACCAATCACCTCTGCGACATGGTTACGCCCATTATCGCTGCGTGACCAATCAGCGTATGGACTTGTTACGCCCACCAATTCCACGATCAAATGATCCTGCCCCAGTAACATGCCTTGACCAATCACCGTAGGGATATTGGTCATGCCCATCAATGCCTTGACCAATAAGGACAGTGATGTGACTCCGCCCATCTTGCCTATTGACCAATCAGAGCGGAGATATGGCTGTGCTCGACACTACAGTGCTTAGCAAACGTAGTGGATTGGTCCAGACCACTGTCAGCAACTTAGCCAATTAGGATGTGGGACTGGTCACGCCCCAATAACACCTACGTTAAATCCACGGAATCCAATACTTTTCAATTGATTCACTCAGGACAGGTAACACTTAAAGAGCGAACAATAGAGGAGTAGGGGTAAAAGTGGTTGCAATGATTTGTCCATTGCGGGTGAGCCCCGCCTCCTACGGCCAAGCATCGCCTACTCCAGGAAACATTCCTGTATAAATGAAAAAAACTTGGAAATAGAGTTTCCAGCAGTACTATGCACGCATAGCAAACGTAGTCAATCTGGTCACGCCCACCGGATGCAACCTGGCCAATCAGGTGTAAGCTTAGCCCCCCCCCCTTCCACCCAAACAGCCATGTAAGATCCATGAAATTCATAATTTTATAGTGACTCATTTTCAAACAATAACTTCATTTTCAATGTTTTTTTTAGAAGTTGGCACTAAAACTATTGAAGCTGCCGTATACACCAATGGAACCTGTGATATTGAAGGAAAGCATTGTGGAACTCAAGCAAAGGTGTCACAGAAAGATCAGGTAAGCAATTTTTCGAGCACTTTCTGAGTGATTTCCACTGTTTATATGATATTTAAAGGTAACCATGATTGATTCGTTCAAATTACCACGAAAATTCCTGGACACCGGCACGCAGAAGTCGTTTTCCGTGGAAAATGTGAACGAGGTGGACGAGTTGTCCGTGCATAACACATGTTCTTTTGTTAGTTTTACGCGTTCTACAGGCCAGTGGCAAAGTAGGCGTCCTGCTGAAGAGCGAAGACGCCGCTGGCTTTGGAATGACAATCCAAGGTAACATGAACGAAGGTATATACGTGAAAGAAGTCGTCCCTATGGGTGCCGCTGATCAAACGGGTAACATTCTCCCAGGTGGGTAAAATCCTTACCATATCGGGGCTCACAGTCAATCCCAGGATTACCTGCAGGTGATCGCATTAAAACGCTAAGCATCTGTTTTGACAATATGGTATATGAAGATGCGCTGACTCTGCTGAGCTACGCCTCGCCGTACAGAGTCAAATTCGAGCTTGAACGGAAGATCGAGACGCCGCCACCGATGGATGACGAGATAGGTGAGTGGGAAATGAATGAATGAATGAATGAATGAATGAATGAATGAATGAATGAATGAATGAATGAGTGAATGAATGAATGAATGAATGAATGAACGAACGAACGAACAAATTTTTCAGCAAATGCTCGCCTCCATCCATTATTCCGAAGTAATACACTCACCCACATCCAGTTCAATCCTATCAGGTAAAAATCGATTCTGTAATGAGTTTAGTCTTGAACCAAAAAGTGGCGGTGCGACCGAGCTTCCTGATTGGCCGATTCATCTTGACCAATCATCAGAGCTCCACTGCACCGCCTTCTCGGTACAGTGCTCCACAGCTTAGGACCACGAAATGTATTAAGGGGAATTTATACCAGAAGAATGCCTCTATATGATAAAGGATAGGCCCAGTCGGAGCGGGAATTTACGCACGCATTTGCGGGATCACTGTATTTTCACTCAAGATGTAAATGTTGCGTTGCCCTCTATTCACGGGTACTCATCTGCAAATGATTGGATGCGTCTGACGCACGACTGTCGCACGCATATAGTATGAATTGATTTTTAGATGTATTTGAATCCAAAAATTTGGTGTCAAAAAATCGAAAATCGGGATTTCCGAAAAAAGGGAGGATATTAGTGCCCCACAGGAACGACATAAGAGGGTGAAGAGCTTCACCATTTCGAATATTCGAATTTTTTGAATAGATTTCGAAATTATTGGTTAAATTGATTGGTTTTTACTCGATCCTGGATAGCGTACTCCACAACTATTCTTTCTTGTAAGTAGGAGAATATCTTTGATGCCACCCTTCCAGCACCGCGTCCCCTCGTGCCTCGCCGGACGAGTTGTCCGAGAAAACCGAGCGAACGACGTCACCAGCTGACGACAAAACCGCTCCGATCGACGCTCAGAAGAGCGAGGACATCGAGCTGGTCGAGCAGAAGACGGAGCAGTCGCTGGTGAACGCCGTCCCCACCGAACCACTGCTCACAAAGGTGATCAGCGAAGTGGCTGATAGTACTACCATAGGTGAATGCAGCACTACCGCAGTACAATTTCGAATTTAAGTTGCATTTAACATGACCTATACAGATACGGATTTGTCAAAAATGGAAAGCAGTGACTACGCGTCAGATAACACGTCCGAATATCGAGAGAGCGAATCGGATTACGGTAATGGCAGTCAGCTGATGTTGTCGCCGCAGAACTCACAGCACACGATCAGCGACCGGATTGAGGTGGGGTCTTCTGGATGAGGATATTTATCCATAAACAAACTGCAAATAAACAACTTGTGAACTTAGATCACTGACGTCATCGCTGATAAGCCAATGGCGTCACCGACACCGCTGCCGCCGAGAGTCGAGTACTGTAAATCGCTACCACCAAAATCGAAGCCAATAGTTTCACGGGTAAGGATGTTTTTGCGTCTCAACAAACAATAATTTTTGTAGCATATATAATTTTTCGGAGATATTTTCATTTTAATCAGGTTGTCCAGGAAGTTTCTCTCCACTCAATTCTGTATTCCGCAGAATTTTTGAGGATTCTTCCAGAGTTTTTTATCCAAAATATTCTACAAAAACCCGAAAATTTCGTCTATGTATATCTAGATGTTTCATATATCCCCAGCTGGTGATTGTCATAAGAAAAACGCCATCTTGGAAGAAGAATGTTCAAAAATGACTTTTCCGGCAGCCAAACTCATCCAGCCCTAACTGTCTCCCTCGATGAGTCACCGGTGTCTCACCCAGCTCGAATTGGGGTTTTTCGTAGGATCACTGGCGTCCTACCCTGCTTAAACTAATGATTTTGAGTGGATCCCCGGTGTCTTATCCTGCCCTGGGTGTATTTCTAGAGTTTGCCACTGATATCTCAGTCAGCTCGAGAAGTGGTTCTGGGTGGAACACCGGTGCCTCACCTATCTCTGAAGGGCGTTGTTGGGAGGGTTATCGACGCTTCATCCTGTCGAACTTTTAATCTTGGATAGGTCACCGGTGTTCCACCTAGCCCGAGACAACGCTCAAACATGGAATTGGCGTTTTTGGCAGGACCATAATACATTATTGAGATTACCCATGGTAAACGTGTAAACGTACCTAAATTGATCCTTCACCTGACACATAAACACGTTTGCCCTCATGTGACGTCTATACCCGTATGTCACCCATGGGTAATTATATCTATGGACATGGGATTACCCACCCATCACGCCCAGGATCATAGGCCTATTACCCTTTTCGAGCTAATGATTTTGGGTAAGTCGTCGTTGTCTCTCACGTTTCCGAGTGAGTCACCGGTGTCTCACCCGCTCATGGCGTCACAATACATGCGCAAAAATATTGAACGTTAGCCCTGGGCCTGAATGCGTATGGGTTATTTCATACCCATCTACACGTACGCTCACCATGAGTAATCTCACTAATGTATCTGGACCCTGGAGTTCCATAATGTCCAAGTGCACATTTCTGATACATTCAAGCCTTTTCAATGCCTAAACAATTTCTGGTTTAGTCGCCGTCTCCGAAACTGAGAATTGTTTCCAAAACTCCGTCGCCGGTGCCACCAATCAAAGAAGAGATCCATGAACGTGAGCGACCGATCATTGAAAGGTCACCATCCCCTAGGAAAACTCCGCAAAACAGCAGAATTGTGAGTCTTTCAGCGGTTCTACCGCAGAATTCCCTCTTTACCTCTTTACCTAACTAGTATTTGGTTGTTCAGCCGTCTGCTCCAAGCATGCGAGCGCCGGAATCGCAGCAGGGTGCGCCCGAGTTTACCGAGGCGAGGACATCACGTATACCCAAACGTAATGACAGCATAAAGACGCCGATCATCGAGCGGAAGTTGCCGCAGCTTCCAAAGTCTGTGACGCAACGAAGTCATAGTAGTGAGGACAAGGTAAGTGCAACCCTTACATATGTTGATCTTCCACTATGGTGAGTCAACGGTGTCTCATCCAGCTTGAACAGTTGTTTCGACGGGGTTACCAACGTCCCATCCAGTTCGTGTAGATATTTTTGCACCGATGTCTCACCTCATTCGAATTGGTAATGCTGGATGGGTCATCGGTGCCTCACCCAATACCAAGTATATTTTCGAGTTGGTGACGGGTGCCTCACCCATTTCAACTGTTTCTTTTTGGCAAGGTCACGGGCGTGTCACCCTGATCTATCTAAGTAGCGACTTTGGTTTAGTCCTCGGTGTGGTGGGTCACCTGATGTCTTTCCTAGCTCACACTAGTGACTTTGGGTGGGACACCAGTGTCTCACACAATCCCAACCGGATCTTTCGAATGAGTCACAATTGTCGCACCTGTTTCAAATGGATGTTCTTGGTAGGGTCACCGCCGATTTACCCTGGCCCTTAACCAGCTAGTGATTTTGGGTGGGTCCACGATGTCTTAACCAGTCTCAATTGCAATTGTATTTGATGAGTCACCGGTGCCTCATCCAACTTACATAGTGTTCTTTGGCAAAATCAACAGCGGCTTACCCTGTTTGAGCAGTGATTTTGGGTAGGCCATCAATGTCTGTCTCATCCACCACCACTGGATTTGTCGAGCAATTCTTCAATATCTCACCCAGCTCAAATTCGCGTTTTGAGTGGGTCACCGGTGCCTCACCCGCCTCTCATAGGTGTTATATTGTTACTAAACGATGTTCGTCTTTAATTATAGGTGTTATATATATATATATATATATATATATATATATATATATATATATATATATATATACTAGCGCCCCTTCGGGACGCTAGAACGTGGGGTGGGGCAGCCACTTGAGGCAGGTAGAAAAGCTTCACACGTGTGAAATGCCTGGAAATCAGCAAGAAAGCAAAACTAATCATTAACTGAGCTCAGATACGGAATTCTCCTCATGAGTTGCGTATGCTCTACGGGTCTGGCCGCCTCGCCAACGTCGGCCTTCGATTCTTCTCGCCATCCTAGCGAGCTTACAAATTCTTAATCCCGCACCTACATGTAAAGCTAATTTCCGATGCACTGATAATACCCACTCTTTTTTGTCATTTTTCTTACATGCCTATGGACCCGTTATGAACAGCCAACAGAGAGGAAGAAGCGACGGTCGACAGACACGCATTAGCGCGTAGCGTGCCCCCACTCCACCGGCAGACGTGCATCTTGGTATTTTCCCCACTATTGAGCCACGGGCCCTTCTCCATCAGTGCACCCGTATTCTGGCGCTTATCACACTGTTGGGCCAGGGCAGACCCATCCTCCATTTGCGGATCTGTATCCTGGCGTTCTTCCCACTACTGGGCCAGCGCAAACGCGATCCATCGGTGGGACTCGTATCCTGGCGCTTCCCCAACTATTCGGCCCTTTGCGGACCCAGTCTCCATCCGTGGACTATCCTAGCGCTTTCTCCAGTATTGGGCCAGAGCAGACCCAATCTCCATCGATGGACCCGTATCCTGGCATTTCAACCAGTACTGGGCCACGGCGGACCCTTGCTCCATCGATGGACCCATACCCTGCTATTTTCCCAGTGTTTGCCCATGGCGGACCCCTTCTCCATCGACGGATCCGTATCCTGCCATTTTTTCAGTATTGGACCACGGTGGACTCTTTCTCGATCGGTGAACACCTATCATGATGTTTTTCTGGACTACGGAGCCTCGGCTCATCTGTCCGTCATCACTGCAGCTGCACTCCTTGCAAATCTCGAATGTGATGGAACAATGTCAGGAAATATTTGAAAAGTTTGATCAACTGCACAAGTTGCACAACTGGTTTCAGAAAATATCACGACAGCTTATGATGACGCGTTCTTCATGCTGTGCATTTGATTGTACTTCCTAAAAACAGACGGATTCTCAAGGTGCATAATCCCCAAGTGACCTCAAAGAGAGGTGCGCAAGGAGCATATCCTAAGTGAGGGCACTGAGTGAATCCTTCGATACATCCCCCATGGTATGCACACTTCTTTCGCAGTGGTTATCGTCCACTGTTCCAAAGACGAGTGAAGTCGACAACAGAGCTCCAGCAGAGAGGCGACTCTTCTCCGTACATTGCTGCTACCCATCGTCAAATCGTTGTAAACACTGTCTCGCCTGGAGGGCTCGAGACCGCTAGCTGCTGGTCCCGCCGCGAAATCCCGAATGCACCCGACCTCCACTACGTCCATGCACCTATGACGAAACATCGGCCGAATGCCCCATCAGCTTCGCATCCTCGCGAGGCACAGTCCATAACTGAGTCTCACGGCGAGCGCATGCGATCACGTGCTAGTCCCCTACGTCTGCGCTCTAGAAAATTTTGTTGCACTACCATGATTTATATAAGAGGATATATATATATATATATATATTACCAGCACGTTACTTTGTGGCTGGATGCATCATTGAGATTACTTCAGATTATTTTATTTTGACATTACCCATGGTGAACGTATCAACGTACTCAAATTTACCTTTTACCTGCTATACGTCAGCATGCTTACCCATACGTGACATCGTACGTACCCAACTGCCCCTATGGGTAATCATACACATGGGTATGAGATTACCCATTCTTAGAATGATGCATTCGAGATCTTTTTCAAGTACTGATTTCGCGTGAGGCGCCGGTGTCTCACCGGGTCCCACCTGGATTTCTTGAGTGAGTCACCGGTGCCACACGCGTTAACAAATCACATAAAATAGCTGTGGAATTTTTTATTATCTTTTCAAATTCAGGAACGCGGTGACGTCTGGAGTAGGCTGTACATGGATAAAAAAGCCACACTGAGAAAAACACGTGAACCGGATACACCAGTCAAGAGAACCAGCGAACTAGACATCACATCAACAATCACATCACCATTATCGTCTCCGAAACCAAGTCGGCCACACACAGCCACAGACTTGAGGTATGGAAATTTCTAAGCCCCTCCCCTTTTTCTGGAGAGTTTTTGAAAAATGCGAGATAAGCCACGCCCCTTCCAGATTCGGAACGCTTGATCGCGAACGGAGGGAACGCCTCGCCGCCAATCAAGATGTGCTCGATCGACAAACCGAAGAACTACGAAAGCTAGGCGTGTTGTAATCGATAAGTAATCGATTGATATTGATTATACATATTCTAAACATGTCACTCGGAATACGGAGCCTTATTTATTGTGATATCCCGCGCGCGCGTACGCTGCCGAGCTGCCTCGCATTCGCTTCCACACTGATAATCACCTGCCGCAAATTGCGCTGGGGACCGCCCCTCCTCGTCGCATTCATTTATCACTTCTTTCTTTCATCTTTTCACTCCTTGTTGTGTATTAATTTTTGTTGTTGTCGCTTTGAATTGAGTGTTATTCAGTGTTATTTTATCCATTCGTAGGGCATTTACCCAATGACATAGAGGTGCCTTCATTGCCAGAAATATGCTGTATTGCCCAGAAAATTGTTTTATGTACGTAGTTTTATACATATCTGCTAGAAAACCTGAATAATCAATATAAAATGCTTCAAAAATATTTGAATTTTCCACATCCATGATATCCAGGGTTGTTCAGACATAAGTGTGAAATTTATTTTAATCCATGGGGTCGTAGCCCTGTCGAGTGACGGCTCTTATCGGGAAAAAGGAAGCGAAAATACTTATAACCGGTGCCTCTAACTTTAAAAGAATCATCCATAAGAACAATCCACTAACCAAATCCACCAATTATTATGGGCATACGTAGCTTTAAAAAACATCAAAATTGTAGGTTTATCGTTGTTACGCGGGCTCTGTGAAAAGGTTTAGATTTATTCAAAGAAAAGGGATGCCATTCACACTGACGGCATCCGGTTATAAAGGGTATGGAGCGTTATACCTGGGAAGAGGGTGCGGTCAACCCTACGACTGGTCAGTTCAACCAATCGGCCAATTGCAGGACGTGTCAGCACCACCCACTCCGGGTATAATGCTCTACACCCGGTTACAAATATTTGAACTCAAGCATTGTTTTCATACAAATATTTGGAATAAAAGGAAAAGGATCTGTCGTACGGACGCTCCAACGTCTTAATTGGTCAAATTTGAATTATATATCCAACATATTATGGACTAGTAATTAGGTAAGGTATTCACTATTTATTCATTTATTTATTTATTTGTTTACAATGAATCATGAGCATTAAGAAGTGAATGAAAAAGTCCTTAAGTAGAGCAAAAAAATTCAAAGATATTTCAAGATGTATATCTACAAAACTTGTTTTCGCAGATTGCCAGCGAAAAAAGGCGAAAACAAGTTGTCAACAAGCTTTAAGGCTGAAAAAAAGGTCGACAGGGAAGTGCGGAAACAAGTTGTCGACAAGCTTTGGGGAGAAGTAAGTTTCAGATGCGAATAAAAATTTGTTTTTTTTTGGGTTCTGAGAGGTTCAGGAATTGTTCCCAAATGGGTCTGAGGCTGGATTGTTTGGTATAGGGAATATTTAACGTCCAAAAATACGGGAACGATTTCTCCATGCATGTGAAAAATATTTATGAGTTAGAATTTCAGCTATTATAAGAGAGTGTTTTGTATTTTTTATCCAAAGTTATATTTTTTCACGTTTAATTTATTTATATTCAAATGAATAGAGATGTTAACTTAAGTTTAGTATGTCGTAACCAAAGTTCCACTATGAACCAATGAGCTAACAGGTGTTGGAGCACTTATAGCTTTTGGTAACCAATTTCTAAAAGGAGATTGAGCCCTTTTCGTGAAAAAAATTAAGATTTTTTAAAGATTATTTAGATGTGGTGCAAACCACCCATCTTGTGGAGATTTCCGTTAGCCTTAGCGGTATCTCCCTTTTGAGCCCCTACTATTTCTTCCAAGTGTAACCGGCTCAAGCCTTCTTAAGCAGTGGATTGCTATGCTATAGAAATGCTTTTCAGTTCATTTGGTGGGAAATTCATATCTGAAATCATCCAGGTCACTTTCCACAGATTTTTATTCCCCTTCGGCAGCTGCCTTTTTATCTTGGTATAGTTGCCACATTGTTCAAAAGCATGTACTTGATTTTTTAGAATTTTTAGTTTGTTCACTGGTCATGCGCATCGCAGCGTGCATGTCATAAACATGAACATAAACATAAACATAAACCAGCAAACTGCTATTTCTTGAGACGCACACTGGTGGTTGCTATGCTGCCTCAAACTTATCCCACATTTTCCATGGGGTTTTCCATATTTTCCTAGCCTTAGCCGATATTTTGCATTGCTAATTAAGGATTATCTTTGGGAATATAGAAGAAACGTTCGTTGTATTCGAAACATTATCGGCTTTCCGATCACTGGAGAAAGTTTCTCACAAGCGTTGATCAAAGCCATGTTCGTCAAAGTTCAGCGCAATCTCTTCTGATTATGTCTCTTTGATAAGAACTGCTAAAATACTCAGGTAAAAAATCTGAACTCATAGAGTAAATGAATACCGTGCGGTATTTTTGCGCTTTCTATCAAAGGGAAGATTCACTGTTCCCACGTCTGCCCATTCTATTCGGGACAATTTCAATGGAAGACAGAATCTGATTTCGTTCCGAATACAACTCTACACATCGTCTTTGTCTTTAGTACCTCACAACCTCATCTCTTATTATATCCCTTACTTTTACTCCAACTGCCCTTTTGACAACTCAGTGCTAACGTAGAGTTTCTTTTGAGTTTATTCTAATCTTTGGCGCCTAATTTGACTCGCACACCACGGCCTCTGAACTCGTCTACATCCTCCTTATTGGTTATCTAGTTTCGACCTACGGATGGCCTCGGTCTCTTGTTAGAATACTCCACCAGCGACGGCATTCTTGCTTTTTATTTTCTTAGTTTTCTCAGCTCTCTATTTCATATTCATAGCCCGTAACAGTTCCACATTGCTTACTATTATATATCATGACGTCTCATAGGGCTTCTGGGCTTATTCGCTTGTTGGCTAGTATATTGCGCTAAGCTTAGTTCTACCCTATTAGATATTGATTGGATTGATCAATCATTTGTTTTTATCCATAGATCCCTCATGGAATTCACAATAAGTTATGTTGAGATATAGTGTGTTTCACCTGGGAACATAGTTGTGAAGATAATAGAGAAACAGAGACGCGAGAAACAGTGCCGTGTTAGAAGAGACAGGCGAGAAATGCGAATCGTAGGCACAAATAGTCAACTATCATCGTTTTTGGAACAGATTATAACTATTTACTCTTCTTACTACACGTTTCTTTCGATAACTTCTTGTCCACTTCATTCACTCCACTGGTCTACTACATGGGGTTGCATATATCAAGAAGATTACCCAGGGTAAACGTGTCAACACGTTCCAGTGCCTAGATTCATCATTGAGATTACCTGGGGTAAACCTGCTGAAGCCCATATTAACGATGGGTAAATGTGTGTGGTGCTAACACGCTCACCCTGGGTAATCCCAATGATGCATACGGCCTCAGATTTACCCATCGCTAGCACGGCGACAACACATTAACCATGCTGGAATCGATGCTGCTGCATCCCTGTGTACAGCAAGTCATAGTTAGCAGCACAGGTGAACGTTCCGAATTCGCTCATCAACCTCCGCCTCGACATTTTTTCGATCGCCATTTTACAACTACTGGTAAACAAAACGCGGCTGTTGCCTTCGGTGTTCAGCAACACCGGCGCTTGACTTATGCGCTCGACGCTGTCCATCGGTTCAATTTGTCGCTAGCGGTGAATATGTACGAGGGAATCCAGAGTACAAACGCATCTATCAGTGATCCGAGCCGGGCTGCTCCCACGCTCGATCTCGAAATTCGAACGATGGAACGGGGCCTGTCAGACGGGAACGAAGTTCAGTAAACATCTCTATTTGTTGCAGCTGTCAGCGCTCGATTCCGGGCTACTGTCACTAATTTTAAACTGGAAATTGGGCGGAGAAATGCCAGGAAATCCTAGAAGCAAAGGAAATAATGCCATAGAGGGGTAGCTAACCGCCTAGCCGAGGGTCACACCTAGTCTCTACCTGCTGATCTCCCAGAATAGCGCCAGATCCAGAGACCAACAAAGAAGTAAACGATCACAACGCGGCGCAGCGTGGTGGTGGCGAAGCACGCGTGGGTGCTGCTCATGCCTCCAGCGGCCACCAGCGCCGCGGCAACAGCTGACCCGCCGCTCTATTCTTGCTCTCACGATGCCGGAGTCAGGTATGTCGTGTTATAGGTCCTTTATTCACACATATCATGCAATTATAAACGTTATTCATACAAAAGTACGAAAGTATAAACGCTCTTTCAAAGGCCTAGCTAAACTAGCTGCTAGATTTCAACGAAAATGTAGAGATCCAGAGGATTTCTGGATATCTATTTTTAGCTGATCTTTACTGCGACGAGCCGAGCTCTAATTAGCGAGCTACCTTGTGTTTATAATCGCGCAAAAATTCTATTTTTGATAGAAATAGTTACAATATTAAAAAGTAACGGCCAGATGAATTCTGGACCGTTCAGCTATTTACTAGGAATTCCTTGGAAAATTCTGGAACAACATCAAATGGCACGTGTTCTTTCTCATGTTTATATTTTGTTTCGAATAATTATAGTAAATTTGTTTATATTTTCTTGTTTTATTCTAAATTTTTCTGTATTCATTTGCACAGCAGCTCTTCGACCTCTCTAATCTCCTACCCAAGCGGTGGTATTTACCCAGGGAAATCTTACGGCTAGGAAAGCAAGGCATTAAATTTCCCAGTGGATCTCCCCGGCTAGACATTTATCATGGGCTAAAATATGAGTTTTTTTGGCTGGATAAACAAGTATAATAGAGTACTCGTGAAAATGGTTATAATTTTACCATTTGGTGCGGAATGAGGCAAATTTACCCGCAAGCTTCAATGGGACCCTTTATTTGCAGTATAGGTAAAGTTCAGTCCTATGTCGCCGACTCATGGTGATCCTTACCTTCACCTCAGCTGTCTATGTACCTCAAAATTATCCCAGCGGGGTTGAAACCGGCGGGTCCAAACCAACTAAGGTGCGCCTACGAGATTCACTCTGCCGAATCAGTAAAATATTGGTGGAATGAACTTAAACTATGCTGCCAAGGGAATTCGACAAGGTTAGGAAAACATGCTAGGGTTTGAACACTTTTTGGCAAAAATGGTCCACGTTTCTAGAGGATCTTTTGTCTGGATTAGTCTAAAAAGTCAAAAATAGCAGTGTAGAGATACCGGAATAGAACCACGGCCTCCTGAAGCTAATTAATTGCTTTAAAACTTTAGGTAAATAGGTAGTTTAGCTAAGTAGATTCGTTTGAACAGCACGTGTTAAGCCTCGCTCAGCCCCAGTGGAGAGAAATTAGCACAGGTGCCTTGAAACAGCCTTAGTAGTTACTTTTTTTAGAACATGCTATGTCTTGCCTACCACTAAAAGAGAAACACATCAGGTTCGCAGTGTCCTGTTTTGGCAATTTTAAGGTGGTAAAGAGAATTAACCATTGGGTTAACCGCTAACCGCTCTCCTATTCGAGAACCCGGTCCGGTTTCTCTCGTGGTTGGATTTGCGCCTGTCGAGCATAAAAGCTGTTGCTACCTGAAAACAAAAGCGCTAGATCGAATCACTAGATCTTGAAGAAATAACCCATGGTTGTTTGCAGTGTAAAACATACATATCGATCGTAAAATGGGTAGTTCTATCAAAATGTCATTTCGTGCACGTGACTTTCACAAAATAATAGGTAGTTCTGCTTCTTTCAGACATGTAGGCACTACCCGAATGGTTCCAAACCCTCTTTCTGAAGGCTGGACGAGTTTTTTGGAGAAATCTCGTAGACTTTACAGCCGTGGTCCCTGACTGAGATGAGTTCATGGCTCAAAGTACTCAAATCCAAATTATATAGTAGATTATAATAAATAAGAAAATAGCAACTAGTAATTCAGTGCTTTAAAATTATTGCCTAACGAATAATAAGTGTAGAGTAGAGGAAAAATCAAGGATGTAAGAAAACATACCCATCATTCATTTATGCCTACGATTGGTGCAATTCGACGAGGTGCGGAGCCTGCCCTGGAGCATTTATCGATTTATTGATCCCAGTACTGGACTGGAGGTGAAGCAGAAAATACAGGGAAAAGTGGATTGTGAAAAATTCTGGTGTTCCATCTCAAACCAATCCCTTCTTCTGGAGCCAATCCACGCAGCACTCATTTCTCTGAAGATCGACTATCTCTAGCTGCATCCATAAATTTTGTCCTTTTTGTTCGTGTGGCTTATCCAAACTTCGAAAGAACATCTGTGGCACATGTGTTCGTCATGTATTTAATGTCCATCCAGTGTTCGAGATGTTCCAGGTCGTAAATTCCTGTCACATGGAAAATATTGTCGAAATAGATATGGTTGTTCCGTGATTTTTGATAACTCTATTGAGAAAATCCGCGATTTTCCCGGAAGCCTTCTCTTTGAAAGAATTGCTTTTTCCCAAAACACCAACAAGCAGGCTAGGCATCCCTTATCTCAACAATGTTTACTAAATAAATAAATAAGAATAGATGCTTCAGTCGGCTCATTTCGAATAACCAAAGGTTGCTCCAGGAACTGGTAAGGTAAGCAAACTGGAGAGACCGCAATCTCTTAAAAAACACACGTTTCAAGTGCCTGTGCAACAATTGCAACTTGTCTCTGCGTCTCGCTAAGTGCTGCACTTTTTTGATACTTCCCCTTCTTCTCTAACTTCCCTGCAACTCATCTCGAAAGGTACTACACTATACCCACCTATGTAGTTCACAGTGAAGTAAACGCGCTCCATGGCTAAATTAGCCGAATCAAGGAATTCCCGCCAATTTCAAACGAGAAAAAAAAACCATGCTACTTAAGCTGGAAAAATTGAAGCACTATTGAGAACTTTGAAGGGGTTAGGTAATTAGCGTCCTAGTTAAATCTCTGAATTTTACGCCTATTTGAAAAATATTACACATTAAATTATTGCATATTTCAAATAAAATAGTGAGAAGTTGTCAGAATATTGTTAGCTTTAATTGTTCACCACTTTTAACGTTAAAGAAGCAAGAAATTTGTAAATAGCTTTATTTACTTTTCAAGCAAGTACATATTTTGAGCAAAAAACTTGAAGAAGGATAAAAACACCTTGGGAATTTCTATTGTTGCCCTCTGGAAAAATTTTGAAAATCCTGGGAAAACGACACTCTTTATAACTATTTAACTATTTATTTTTTACTCACACGCGCACGTGCACCATTCTCGATGTTAAACCAAACAATAATGGAGAACAGAGTGAAAATCCAGAAATTCATCTCCAGAAATTTTTGGGCTGCTAGATTTCGTGGGGATTTCCATGAAAAATTTCCGCTATATCCACAAGCCGCCGGACAGGACTCCTGCGGCAGCTGTCGACTTTCTTCCATCAGCAGATGTAATGCATGCGCTGTTCTAGAGATTTCTGACATCATGTAATTTCTCCAGTGCAAAAAATAGCTATCGATCGATTGATAGCAGATCCGTCACTTCTAAACAGCTCAAATTCTACCAAATCTGTAAGCGCGCGCCACGATGACAGCTGTTCAGGCGCAGTGACCGGCGAAAAAAGCTAATGGTACTGGCTGGGTGTAGATTGCCCAGGATTCAATCAACAATGGATTCGTCCTGGAAATCTTTGCAACTTCTAGATGAAAATTTTTAATTTTGGACTGGGAATTTTTTTGTGCAAGAGTCTTTTAGTCCTCAGAGGTAGGATTGAAGCATGAACTTTATAATATATTCTCTCTATAACACTGTGCGAGAACTGGTCCCCACAAGATTTACCCACCCCCATGTGCTTCATTTAGCCAGTTTTCCCTGGGCTCATGTGAATTTTTCATAAACTACCGTCTAAACGCCCCAAGGAGTATCAACCATTGCACAATTAGTTGAATAGCTAGTTGGGGACCAGTTCTCGTCATTTTTTGAAGTAGTCATTAATCGCTCTTCTGTAATTTGTTCACATTTCGACGAGTGCCACGAAACGACGGCGGCAAAAAACAACGCGAGTGTAAACCATGAGATGTGCGATAGGCTCGCCCCCGCCCGGTGTTGGTTTTAAATCAGAGGGATAGGTTTGCGTTCGGGACGAATTTACTGGATGAAGTGACACTTCTACACTTCAGCAGGTATTCTTATCATTTTGAAATTAGAAAACCGTCCAAAAACAAATTTTTTCCTGGATTTTGAACATTTATTTAAAGAGCGAAACTTCGGTAAGAGGGCTATAGCATTGATAGGGGAGATACTGACGGTTTTCAAGCATGCAATATAAAAATGTGTCGCGAGCGACCAGCAATGCACGAATAAATCTCAGTAACGAGATTTGTGAACGTTCCCGGGATATTTCTCACCTACCCACTCTTCCAGATTGAACGAGTTCTTTGAGCAAAATGTGATATTACTGCTATCTTCAATATTAATTTCTCGAAGAGAACAAACTCGATTTCACCTGGGGGCTATCATGAATCTCATCAATGGGGCATCATTAAGATTACCCAGGATAAACAAGTCAATAGGACACAAACTTTCTCGGTATCAATATTGGGCGTCAACCCGTTTACCCTGTTTACCCTGAGTAATCTCAATGATGCATCCAGGTCCTGGTTCGACCACCTTGCTGATGTATTTTTCTGAAATCAGGCATGATGAACTCCAATACCCCCCTCCTCCCCCCTCGCTCTCAACGTAGTGTACCTTTTTGTTCCTCTTGACGGCCTCAGGGTGAAATTGAATAAATAAATATAATGTAATAAGGCATCACATACGAATGCAGCCTGTTGACTGTAAGAAATTAGAATAAATCGTTTTTTTTTGTTGCAAAATTCTTTGCGAGTAGATGAACTACTCTATAAATCCAGTGTGCACACTCTTAACCATTAAAAAAGATATTTTAAAAGATAGAAAGCAAAGATGATAGCTAAGTGAGAAACGATGATTAAGGATCAATATCAAAAAATATCACTTCAAGTTAATCATTTTTTTCCTATATAAACTTCCTGGTGTAGTCTGGTTTCCTACACCTGTTCGCTACTCGATACTTCACAACAAGTGCAACAAACTGAGCTGTAAAGCACTTAGTCCATACCAATACTGCGGTACTATTGTCAATATTAAGACAGAGTGCTAGCTGACAGCTGCCAAGTTCCGGATTATTGGACAATAGCTGTTTGAAAGTGCAACAAAGGGATGGGATGCACTCTGGGAACCGGGAAACCGGGCTGACGGCATTTCCACCACTGCTATTTTCGGCCTTAGGAAATCTTGTATCGAAAAAAAGAGGGGAAAAAGTGCGAAAGTGCAAAATTATCCTCACCACTCGGATTTTTTCGAACATATCTAAAACTGAATAAGCCGGTGATTTCCTGTGGATTTTAGTAGTAGCAGAACAAAGCTCGGAAACAGACTGCATCCAGGTCCAGGTGTGCAGGTCCTTTGTAATAGGTGAAAATAAAGTCTTGGTTCTAAAGCATTTCAAAGGTTTAGACTCGTTTACGGTTAAAGAGCCTTACGCTACGCCTGTACTATTATAGCTCGCTTGTCGCCGTGCCAAAATCAGGGGTAGGGAGCCCCAACTATTAATTTTCTCGGCCAAATATGTGTACCAACATTGCCTGAAATGGTCGTCGTAAAGGCTCCACATTAACGGGGGGGGGGGGGGGGGTATAGCTTCTGCGCTAGTTGGCCAGCCCAACGAACGCAAATTTCATATAATTTCACCATTAATGTTAATATTTGCAATTTTTGGTTTAGAAATTGTTATGTTTTTAGGTTTGTTAATTATTAACGGTTAACTGTTTTTACTTCTTTTGTTAGATTTTTAATGCCAATTATTTTTATTTTTGGTGGATTTCACGGCTCAGCACTCAACTCAGTGAGAGCACTTCTTTTGTTCATAGTCTGTTTCAGAAAAGCCGATAAGAGCCGATACCTGACTACTTTTTGCCAAAATAAGCATCTGCATTTGTCTTATTTTTCTCTAAATACGTCATGCTTTTCCTAGCTTTCTCCTTTAATTACTCCCCAAATATGATTTCTGGTAAAATGGACTGTAAAAGAAACATAACAGGCAGATTTCGATAATAAATAAAAGGGGGGGGGGGGGGAGGATCCAGCCTAATACATGCTATGCACTATGGAGAAACTGAACCATTAGGAACAAGAATATAAGGAGTTGTAATAGAAAAAATAAACAGAGTAGGCATCGATATGCTTTAGAGCTTCAGAGATTTGGTTTCTTCGGCAAAATCCGTCAAGTGCAACAAGGTAATGTTAATGCAGCAGAAACGAAGGTGCTCTCGTAAAACCAAGAAAATCCTTAATAATGAGCAATGAACTAGATTGAGAGCCCATCATAAAAATGCAGAAATGGCCAGGGTTCATTGTCCATGGTCACACTTTCGATTCCTGCACGGCACTAATTTTTTTGATCTTCGAGAATTTCCGAAAGAAAAAAGCTGATATGAGGTTACAGTTTAACAACTTTTATTGTCCTCGTTGTGCATGATACAAATTATAAACCGATGGCTCAGTCGGTGAAGCATCAAGCAAATGATCCAACCCTCATTGGTCCCATTCCAGTGACAATAACAAGGTTGAGAGTGGTTTCGCTAGATCAAGGTGAGTGATCGTGGTCCAGGATCAACACGACTTTTGTGAGAAATGGTTAGAAAACCAAAGAATTAACCCATAATCTGCCGTAGAAAGGCCCAATTCTGTTTCGTCAAGTAGGTAGATCCATGAACGGCGCATAAGTACTGCTGCTTCCTAGGAATAATCACGATTCCACTTACTAATTTTGTATTATGTTTTGCATTTGTAATATTTATATTTTGTTTTGATCTTCGGTTCCTTTCTAATTGATTATTATAGACGGAATCTTGCTTGACCGAGTCTTGGCGCATTTTTGTAGTGTATCAGTTAACAACTGAAAATTACAAATAAATAAATAAAGAAGTAAATAAATAAACAAAGATTCTCCGGGAACAGGTAGTCCGTGGTGGAAAAATGGTAACTGAGAGTGAAGGAAGGTGAATATCTGGAATTTTGTTAGACGAACCCATCCATTATTGGTTGATCTCTAAGTTTACTGCGTCCTCAAAAGCCATCATGGCTTTTTTTACCAAAAAAAAAATTAGTGAGGTGGGATCCTACTGGTAATGGTTCGTCTCAAATCTGTTTTTTTAAGCAATTTTCAAGGATGAATCGCCGATCTACAGCAGCCGCTATTCCACCCTATTACCTCTATTGCCCTTGGGCTCTAGTACCGTTCGACCATCAAAGTATTCATGTACTGTGGTGTCTTTACCTTTATACCTGGAACAGAAAATGATTTCGCTACGTCATTTAGAGTCCACGTTTTTGATAGGTATTGATTTTTGTCGATGTGATGATGCAAATTGTTCTCCGCCCAATGTTTAACGGGCATGGTTGCGTTTCCGTCCTTTATAGACGGAAATTTCCCTCGCAGCTGCCCATCGCTTCGTCCCCGCCCATCATCGATCGATACCTATTAGAAACACTAACGCTGAACGAGATGTTAAGATAGTGCCCCATCCTAGCAGAAGTGTGGCGTCTGCATTGGCTTCATTGTGCCCGTAATATAGTGTAATATAGTAATTTTTTTCTAAAAAAATAGTATGGTACCATAATAGAGGTGTTACTGGTAGTTTGTGACGGATTATTGCGTCGCGTACGCTTGTCTTTCATGAATCAGGAGACGCAGCGATAATGTGGCTATAAAAAAGTGAAGTGCCATGTCCATGCATTCAGAAATGACTGCAACAAGTGCTGAGCGCATCTGTCATTCAATCAATATTTGCACCGCACCGCACGCATGACCGCTCGCATCACCACGACGCGCGGTTCCTAACGCGCTAGACTCTTGAAAATTGAAATAATTCGCACTGCTTACTCAGCTTGAGCCTTTTTATATCCAAAAGTGGATTTTCGCTAACTTTTGTTCTAGTGAGCTTAACCTGAAGCTAGAAATTTACCCCTTAGTCAGTTTTTGTAGTCTCACAATGTACCTCTATACCGCATTTTAATCCTAAATAATTCAGGCTCAAAAGAACTAATCACCCCCCCCCCCTGTGGTCAAAATAGAGTTCGCGCCACTTCTCCGCCTCGTCATTGATGAGTCTGACTCCTCAAATTTCCGTAACCTAAGCAGAGCTTTTGCAAAAAACTTATCCACAGCTTGCATGCTGTAAGATTTTTTCAGCCACCGACTGTCAGGTTATCATGTCGCAAAAGTTCCCTCAGTCTGCCGTCGGTCACGTTTTTGCAATGGAGCGCACAAATAGCGGTGAACTTTGAAAATCAGAGGGATTCGTTGAGTTTTATGCAATGTTTTTTTACACATCCTCCTTATAAATATTCCAAGACAGTTTATAATATGTAGACGTGAATCAGGACTATTTATGGAAACTCGTCCACGAACAGATGCAGGTTTTGCCGCGCCGCAAACAGACGCGTCGCATGCGATCGAATCAGGGTGGCTCAAGTCGGCTGTAAGCACTAGTGTGAGAGGGATAAATGTAAATATTTATGATTATTTTTTGTACTTTCATACCTATACTCTGTACCCACGCATTAGTGGGGGACACGGAAATTTGGCGGTTCGTGAAAAAAGGGGTGTGGCCAATTTTTAAAAATTCAGAAAATTTATTGATGCTACGACCGACTTATAAAAACTATGAAAAAATAACTACAAATAGAGGAGGGATTCAACGATGAATTGACACAAAGAGTTTATATATACTACGAAACGTTCCGGGAAATTTACCAACCTATTTCTATGGAGCGCCCCTCCCCTCTGCCCCTCACCTCACCACCTCTGCGTAAGTGCGTGGAATTCTAGGCGAAAAACAGAGCTGCGGACGGCTTCAAAACATCCATATAATAGTTCGATCAACAACAGAAAATTCTCAGTAGAGCATATTAAGGCTTGAATAATTCGGACTAGTCGACTGTCGAATATTCGAGCATTCAAAAGCTCAGACAAATTCGCGGACCACGGCGTTATCAGCGTTGATCGCGGCACCGCGACAACTGTTACCTGAGCATCGCAACAAGCGGCGCTCATGGATTCACTGATTTTTAGGACACCGGCTGGCTAATGGCACACTTTTCGCCGCGCCAGCACGCTGCAAACATGCGTGATGGATGCGCGCGCAGGCGTCTTTTTGTCGCCCATCTGACTTCTTCACAGCTCCTCTCGCATCGGCGCGCTGAACGTCAGTTGCCGTGCAATACACTAACATACTAGTAGCCGCGTTACTTAACGCGCCATCGTCCGACGCCACGCACTTTTCGCCGCCGCCGCCGCCGCCGTCGCCATCACATAATTGCACGCGCTCATCGAGCCGAGCCCGATGCTGAGCTCCTGCTTGGGAATACGACCGAAAAAATGGCTTGAGAAGAAACTGCAGAAGAAGCGGCTACGGCGTCTGAAGCAACGCGAGGAGAAGACTCCGTTGACTGAGAAAGGTGGACTTCTTTCTTCGTGGAGTGGCTGTCCTTTTTTTTCATTTTTTTCCGTGGATTTTCTGGATTTTTTCCTGTCACTACAAATCAAGCAGCATTAGGGGATCGAAACAAAATTAATGAGCTGTCTGGATTTCTCGCTGCTAGCCTGACTTCTGGGAAGAGATAGGATCTTCTTCAGGCAATTGCCCATTCAACAACCTCGTTCCAGTGGCGGACGCAGGGGAGGGGGGGGGAGGGCAAGAATGGGTCGCCAAATTTTTGAAACCACTTTACAATACAAATAGAAACCTTGTGCCAGTTTATTTTTAATTGTTTATTTTTATTATTATTCTTATACAATTTTCATTAATTATTCATCGCTATACGTGATCGATATTCTTAATAATTTTATTTCCCTTCTGGGTCCCCAAAACGGTAGAGACTGCACTTTTTTCCCACGCCCCCCCCCCCCTCCCGCCCACTTTCTGTGTCCGCCATTTCCTCTTTCCTACAGTCTTTTTATTTGTTTGTTTTTTCCTTCATTTATCTCCATTAAATCTTGCTAGAGAGGAAAGCTAATGCCGAAAAAAAGACGAAAATAGCCTCTTTTTCCAGGAAAAAAGTTTCTTCTTTGATTATGATCTCCCTTTATGTCTGGTCATTGAGTGAGCGTCATTTATCCACATTGCTCTTCTGGATCGCTATCATTTACCTTCTACAGCTTCACTATTACTACTATCATTAGTATATATGCATCTCCTAGCAACACAACCACTCCGCTCCCCTCTCCGCCACCCCTCCTGGTGCCCTTCCCCCCCGTTTTGGTTAGACTAGAGATTTATTTGCACCAAAAGTGTGCTACAAAGAACATGGCCACTGTCACTGTATGACAGAAAAGGATTTCTCCAGGGCAGAAAAAAGGCACTCGAGTAGGAGACTTCCAATGTTAAAGGAAAAAATCGAAGTGGGAAAGGTAACAACGATTCTAAAAGATGGAAAAGTGGTCCACTAGTCAGATTGGAATGTAATAAGTTCGAGAAAGTTCGGGACTACGGTCCGGAAGAAGGTTCCATTTTGTAGCACTCTTATCATTTTTTTTTCTGATATAGCGTCAAAACAACGGCTATTTCCTTGGTTTCCAATGCAAGTTCGATGAAAATTGCCTTTCATAGGAGAATGAAGAAGCCGTTGTTTTCTTCTCTGCCTATTTGATTCAAATCAATATTTCGTGGAGAATTGTGGGCGTTCACGAGTCCTGCTGGAAAGAGCAGTTCTTACGCTTCCGGACGCTTTTGGATTTCAAGGACCATTGAAGCTTCACTTGATGAATCTGTGGATTACGCAGGCAAAATTATCTCATAGAGACCCGTCATTTTTCGAAAATGTGTTTCAAGGCCAAAGTGCTGCTACTGCAGGGCAAAAGCCTCCTGCAGATCAAGGTCTTAACTCAAAAATACGCTAAACCTTTCTCTATGAGGCAGAGAATGAAGCATGACAAGGCATGGGTTTCGGTGGGGAAATAGCTGAGCAAAGCTAGAAAAAAATTATTCAATTTTATCCTCATAGGACGGAAAAGGTGCTAAACTACTACGCTGTCTAGTTTTGAACCTGATTCATTCACCTCTTCATTTATTTATTGATTTGTACAGTCGCTATGCCCTTTCAAGAATAAAAAGATTAGACAAAAGAATCTTCTTCATACCATAATAGGGCTAATAGGGATCTCAAATAGGGATATGTGAATGGCTGCCTGTATTTAGATGCATAGTTAGCTTATTTCTAAGCAAACTTGACTGAACCGGTTAATTTTCCTTTTCAAAATGAATCGAATTTCGATTAACGGACAAATTCAATGTGGTCGTCTGGCTCGATCGATAGATGCAATCGATAGCTGAATGCATAAGACAAAGAGGATCAATAGGAATTTTCCTAGGCCAGTGAATGAAATGAGGTCCAGAAATTAAAAAAAAAAGCCAGCGAATGACTGAGCTCACGTCACGGCAACTCACGCACTGGCATATTGATTGGGCAGATCTATTGGAGATCAAAACAGGCGAAGATCAATACAGAATTGATCTAAGCGTCTATATGGAATAGGATGAAATGAGAGTTAATTCTTCAAATTAACTCACTGTTCTGTCATTACTATTCCAGGCTACTTCTAATTTTTTTATTAATTTTTTTTTAAACTCAACTACTCGTTCACTTATTTATTTCATTAATCGTCTTATACATACTACAAAGAACTCCAAACAGTCGCGTGCAAGGGTCGGGACTGCGACGCGGCGTGGCATCCGAGTTCTCTGCTGCTGGCAGAAGCAGACAACCACACCAGCACGCAGAGCCCCTGCGTCTCTGCCCAAGAGAGCCGCGCCGCGGCACCGCCCCCTGCCCACGACCGTTTGGAGTTCTCTATCTGTGTCACTACAGAGTTGTATCATTAATTGTATTGTTTTATTCATCGCATTGGAGGGGAGCTGAAGCTGTAGCAGTACTTACCACCTTTGAATTTGGAGCGCGTCCTCTATTTAGGATTTCTGGAATCGAAAGCGCTACTACATTGGATTTTGGTGCGTATGGCTGCGTAAGTAATGCAGCAACATAAACATATAATGTTAATTCCTTAGGGGCAATTTGCACCATATGCGTGCGTCAAACGCGCGGGGGACGCACGCATTCTTAACGGAGGAATCTCCATGCCGACGGACTGGTCGAAACGACATGTGCATCAGGGCCATGCATCACCAACGTCAGAATTAACGCATTAGCGCGTAGCGGCTGTTTTCCCAGTTACATGATGGACGAATTAATCAACAAATTTTTAATTTTCTATAACGCACAGCCTTGATATACACTATGAGACGCAACACCGAGCTGCTACAAAAACTCGCGTCTCACGTGCGTCTGGGTTGCGTCAGGGGTGCGTCTAGGCGTCATATAGTCGCACGTATGGCGAACGCATGCATGTGGTACATGTTGCCCTTTGGGCGAAACACGAGAAGAAAGGGTCAAGCTCCTCAACGATTAGGAAACATTCTGAGCAGCTGTTCTATTCGGCCAGAACAACATCAGTTAACCTTGATGTTCAAGATGTTCCTTGAGGAACGATTCTTGTTTCTGGATATTGCTCAGGCGTCATTTCTTTTTTTTTCCTCCCCCGTCCTGTTTGATATCTGTTGGAAAAGTGCTGGATAATTTTTCCACGTTTTTTGCTTTGTTTTTGGAAAAAAAAAACACAGATTTACCGTTACTACTTTGAAAATCACTGGAAGATCTGAGGTCTCTCAGAGAAATAGTAGATCATGGACATCAAAATGCAATTCCTCCACGAAAAATTTGTTATAAATGTCCATTTCCCCTGTACAATGAATTGCGAATTGCATTCGATGTACAAGTGAGCGCTTCATCCACCTAGAGCCGAGCCTGGAGCCACCGCTGGCTTGGTTGGCCTCGGATAGGCATCGAGCCATCGACTGCTTGCGCGGCAGCGGCGCCTCTTGCCACTGTGCTACATGCGCTCTTCTTGTACAAATACGTATGTTGAGGTTTTGTGTTCAATATATTTACAATTTGTCCAAATAATTGTTATCAGCATGTTCATTAGTTATTTCTTCTATGGACGTAACCTTCTCCGTGAAAACATCGATTTCTGCGGGTGCTGAGAAAAATTTCTGGGAAAAATTCTGTCTCAACAATTGGTAAAAATACATTCCAGGATAATAAGTCTTTAAAAATATGTGAAAAATTACTCAGGCACAAGCCCTACAAGAATTCCCTGTATTTTTCTCATTTTTGCTAAATCTTTCCTTTTTCAGTTGTTGACAAGTACAATGGAAGCTCTTCCGAAGAAGAAGAGGAGTCGGACGAAGAAGTGGTAGGTTAATCAGTCTCTTTTTACCCGCAAATAGTCCCAATGTCCTCAGGTGTTGGCCCCACGACGCTCGTCGCAGTTCACGCAGTTCCGCGTCGCCTCGCAGCCCAGTCCCCAAGAGCAGAAAGCGGCTGTGCTGAGCGACATCCGCAAGATCGCTGAAAACCAGCAAGGTAGGTGATGAAAAGTAAGCTACGAGGAATGCGAGGAATGCGTTCGCATTCTCCAGAAATGACGGGAATGCAGTTGGCTTCCCCTGAAAATAAAGTGCTCGTACAAAACTGCTCCACAGATGTAAAAAAACCGACAATTTCCCCGAGCATTCACGTCGTTTAAGCTAATTCAGCCAAAGAGTGATGGTGATCCGAATGGTATATATTATACAATGTTGGAATGAAATCTTCATTTATTCTCCCCCCCCCCCAAGTAATCGATATATCGATTGATGCCTCGCTACTTCGACTACAGCGCAGCTACTCTGTTCAGCATCAAGATATTCACTATTGAGAGCTTTCTCTCCCATATAGCGTAGAAACCAAATTTAAGCACGAGTTGCAGCTCAGCACACGTCTTTCAACTGGTATTGCTGTATTACACTACGTGGCATCAACCCATATATCGATGACTTGGAGAAATCAGGTGAACAGAACTTTTACTTCAACAACTCTAATAACTGTGCAGCACGAGAGCGAGTGATACGTCGAGTTCAAAGCTTTTGGATATCTTTCCCTAGTTGCTGCCATCCTCCCCTCGAATGCTGCTATGGTCAGGGCAGCTTCAGTAAATGAGCAGGGCTCCACAGTGAGTCCGACTGACCAAGATAACTGTGAAGTATCAGCCATATGTCTGACCATGCCTAGTGAAGTCATTTTTACTACAAATTTTTACTACAATCTATGCAAATTTTGGTAATTAAGATTCGCTCAATAGGCAATGGTGCCATAGTTTATCTAGTTGTTTGTTTTTTAACCTCCTTGTTTATTTGTTTACTTACAGTTGTCCAATTTCAGCAAATGAGACTGTCGTCACTGAAGTTGTGAAGGTCGAGAAAACCGATGAAGAGAAGAAAGCGCTTGAAGAACGCGAGAAGATGCTGGAAGATCAGAAGCGTGCTCGGGTTCGTGCCCTTCCTAGCCTTGCGTTTTCCCACAAAACATCAAAAATACAGCAGGAACATTCTTTTAAAAATCGGGTTCGATTTTCATCCGTTCTTTTCAGGAGCAACAGGCTGCAGCAATTCAGGCAGCTGCTGCAAGAGCTGCAAACGGCCCTCAAGCAAACAACGAAGATCAGGTGAAGGACGCGAATTTTTTTTTATAATTTTGCCATTTTTTCCATTGCATTTGCATCACTCATACATTTTTTTACATCACTGCGCTCTGATCCACTTGTATTTAGTGATCGGCCTCATTGGATATGAAAAAATAGGGAGAAGAATTATTTTTGGGGTGAAAAAAAAACTATTAACAGAAAAAAACGTAATTATCATACGTCATTTATCCATAAACATTGTTGTAAATTCCTTGAATCACACAAATATTTTCGGATTAACATTATCTGCCACAAACTAGCTGTTACCTGTGTAAATGTACACATTCCTGTAGGAAGCAGTGATGGAAATAAAATTTGACCCCTGCAAGCCGTCAAAGTAATTATGAGCTTCCTAGCTGCACATGTGAAAAAAACTCAGCAAATTTAGCTATCAAACTGGTAATTTTCCATGGAATCCAAGTAACCCGTTCTTTTTAGGGGGCGGAATTTGCGGATCGCATGGAGGAGGAAATGCGGAAGAAGGCTGAAGCCGTACGTTCCACTATAGGCATTTGTCTATCTGAATGATGAGCAGATACCAGATGACAACTAACACATAATGGTTTTCCCTACATCTTGGTCACGCTTATATATGTAGTAATTTTTCCATCCATAAGTGGCCTACAATCCTTAAAAAACTCCAGAGATGAAATTCAAGCCTTTGAATCATGCTACTTCCTTATATTCCCATTTAAACCCCTCATAGATGAGATCCTGGAATTCTGGGAAGAACTTTAGAATTTAGAACGAGATCATTAATGCTGGGGTGGCTTGTCCCTTCCTCGATTATTTCAGAGATGAAAACTGTGAAAGAAGAACTTCAGCAGTCTATGACACTTTGATTCTACCCATGCACATCAACAAACTTTATCTTCGGCTAATAGCGAGGGATGAAGGGCTAATGATCATATGCTACTCACGGTCAAAGTAACAAAACACTTTTATGAAACTTTTTTTAATAATTGAAGCAATTCTACCATAAAAATAAACATAAATAAATGTTATAATAAATATAAATAATAATACTAAAAATAAAACTATGCCCTTGATAAGTCATCGCTGTCCTCTCCTCCAGAAATCTGCGACCTTCCTAGGTAATAACCAGGTATCTTAGCCGCCGTTTTCTTAGTTAGCCATAAATGTTATAGCTCTTATCCCCATTATTCATAGGATCAAAACTGTCAAAATCAATGGAGCTGAGTTACAGTCTGGTCCGGTAGCCACTGCAAATGGGCGCCGGCGGGCGCCGGCCGTCGCCACCCTCCGACGCTCCGGTATTAATGAGCTATAAGTCACTCGAGCTTGGGAGAAAGCGAAAAAAAAATACAATTTTAGTCCATAGCAGACAGGGTAGATAAGCCTAACCCTATGCTTAAGAATGGGTTTAAGACTTAGGCTTAGGTTTCACAGGAGTGGCCCCACCCAACTCCCTTTTCACCTAAATTTCTAAGATAAACTACGATGAGTGTAAGTGTAAGTAAGATTGGACACTATTTGTATGTTGCATCGCGTGCGCGCATAGCTCAGTGGATTGAGCGAAAGGTCGACGTTGTGGTGGTCAGGGGATCGAATCCTGCTATTACTTACATACACTTACACTTATCGTAGTTTATCTTCGAAATTTATGCAAAACGTTGGCGGATGCCTTACTGGACTACCCGAAGGAGATCACGGGGAACGTTCCAAGCAGTGAACCCCAAATACTGCGATACTTAACTCTGGATCTCCAACGGAGTGGAACCAGCGATAGGGACAGATTGCAATCTGCCGCTCAAACCACTGAGCCATCCGGGCTACTTTTTATGTTGGAGTTTCTTAGATAACTGCAGCAGTCGTAGGCAGCATACTATATGTATTTGCAAAACGGAGGCACAGGGCAGGATTCGATCTCCTGATCACCACAACGGGGATCATTCGCTCAACCCACTGAGCTATGCGCGCACGCGATGCAACATACAAATAGTGTCCACTGTTACTTACACTCACACTTATCGTAGTTTCTCTTAGAAATTTAGGTGAAAAGGGAGTTGGGTGGGGCTACTCCTGTGAAGCCTAAGCCTAAGCCTTAAACCCATTCTCAACCCCCTCTTTCTCCCAAGCTCGAGTGATTTATAGCTCATTAATACCGGGGCGCCGGAGGGTGGCGGCGGCTGGCGCCCGCCGGCGCCCATTTGCAGTAGCTGCCGGACCCGACTGTAACCAAAATGTCGGATAAATATGTTTTCAGGCCCGAAAAGCAGCCGAGGACGAGCTGGCCCAGGCCAGAGCAGCACAAGAAGCCGCGCTGAAGCGAGCGCAAGAGCAAGCCAAGAAGGCCCAAGAAGAAGCGCTGGAGAGGGCCAGGGCCGAGGCCAAAGCGAAGGCGGAAGCCGACGCCAAGGCCGCGCAGGAGCGACAACAGGCCGAGGCGGAAGCTCGTGCTAAGGCACAGGCTGAGGCTCAGGCCAGAGCCAAGCAGGAGGCGGAAGCCCGTCTTAAGGCTCAAGCCGAGGCTCAGGCTCAGGCTAGAGCTCAGGCAGAAGCTCAGGCCAAAGCCGCGCAGGCTAAGGCGCAACAGGAAGCATTGGAGAGGGCGAAGAAAGCCGAAGCGGAAGCGAGGGCCAAGGCTCAGCAGCAGCAGCAGCAGCAGCAACAACAACAACAACAACAGAGGCCACAACAGCAACAACAGCCACAACAACAACAAAGACCACAACAACAACAACAGCCACAGCAACAACAACAGAAGGCACCACCGACACCAGCAAAACCTGTGGGTAAACAGCCTGCTCCAGCTCCTGCAGTTCCGCCGAAAACCGCTGCGCCACCGGCCGCCAAGCAGCCAACGGCGCCAGCTCAACGAGGAGCAGCTCCGGCGCCTCCGCAGCCACCGGCGAAGCCTGCCGCTGCGCCACAGGCGCCGTTCAAGACAAAGGCCAAGCCGGATCCAGTACCGTTGCAGCAGATCGACAATCGTACGTTGAGAAAGTACTTTTTGTGAGAACTTTCAATTTTTGTTTTTTATTTTTTGTTCAGAGCCAATGAAAATGCCTCAGCGAACCCCTGGAAAGGTGCATAACCCTATGCCTGAACCGAAACAATGGGAAACGAAACCACAGGAGCCGATATCAAGGAATACTGCGCTTAGACAGACTGCTAAGGTTAGCGTGATTTCTACGATTCTTCAGAGAAACATATCCCAGAAAAAGAAAAACGAAAACTGGTCCCCATACTATTTACAGTCAAGATTTCCTCACTCAAAGCATGCGATCTCCCTTTCGATATCTTTTTGTGTCTAGCTCCTATCTAACTAAGAAAATGTAAGTAAGTAAGGAAGGTGAAATGTGCTCATTCGGCGAGAACTGGTCCAGAAGACTACACATAGTCATCCAATGAAGGAGAAAATAGGCTTTGGGACCAGTTCTCGTCGAATGAATTATCAGTGGCATTGTCCTACCTATCATCCATTCATTTCCAGGCGATTCCAGATAAAATTGAGCTTGTGTCATTTTTTCCGCTTCAGAAAGAGAATCGCACATAACCTTATAGACCTATGATCATTGTCCAGCAAAACTTTTCCATTACTCGTTGGAAACTGTGTCCATTTTCCATTTATGGAATAAGCACGTCCTCCAATAACATTGGCAGTGAACAAAGAATGGACCCACATATTTGAAACGCGGTCGTATTTTCCTTTTTTTTTTGTAGTTGCACGACTGCTTCTTATGTAAATTTCAGTGCTAAACGCCTATTTATCTGAAGAAATACATAATTAGGAAGGAAAATATATAGTTTGGTACCAGTTCTAGCCCGGCCATGTGCTATATATGATCCGCTCAGAATTATTCCTGTCTCACGGCATTGATATTCAAAACCAGCGCTGAGCGAGAAATGTTCCTCACTTACAACTCTACCATGTGTATTTTTTCCATCTCTGCACGAGTCTTTCTTCTTCCATCTCTTTCTTGGCTAATCCACCATTTCTATAACTACTGCTCTACCCACAGCCTAGACGTTAAAGATGAGATTTTCCGTTGTTCAGGAATGTAGCGAGAACTGGTCCCTGCGACGTGGTAAGGGCAAAAAAATTGCTTGATCCAAGTTTTTAAGCATCCCTTATAAACTATTGCCTATTTTTAGCTGTTGCATACCCTCATGCTATTTATATTCCCTATTTTCGTCAACATTCGAGCACTTTTTCGGAAATTTTTGTCTTTCCCATGTGTGGGAGACAAAAAATGCTCAAGGAAATTGCTTTACGAACAATGGCCTAAGAAAAGTCGAGAAAATATAAAGAATTATACTTATTTAGCAAATAGATGAAGTGGGTATCTGACCCCAAATATTGACCCAAAGTGGAAAATCTATGAAATATCTGCTCATAACTACACGATCACTTTTAGATGCAAGAAGAGGCGCTAGCACATGAACCGACACGGCTCGTCGAAAGCGTACACGCACAAAAGCCTGGAATTCGACAGCAGAACGTGCGAGAGAAATTCATCGAGAAAGAACAGGCTCCCCCTGAACTTCAGGTAACGATTTCTGATCGGGGCTTTACACTTTCCTCAGCTTTCATCCGGGAAAACCATCACCTGTCAATTATTCTCTAACTATCATAAAACAAGTAATTTTCTTATGGAGGGTCGAGGCCTGAGATGTTTTGAGGAATCTGCACGTCGGCAATGTGACTGGCACATGTATTGGATTTCTTTTTTGGTTTCCAGAGTTTAAATTCCATCAGATGGGGTGGGTACCGAGGTTGTGGTTGGAAAATATCCCTAAAGAGCGAAAATAGAAAATTTGAAGATATCATTTACTGATAAAAACCTTTAAAAAATGATGATTTATAAAGAATTAGGACGAGTGGTTCGTTTCGCCTTTGCTCTAGACGAACCATTTTCGTTGGTCGGTCCTCTTGAGGCTCATCAGTAGATGAGAGGACCGACTAACAAAAAAAAAATTTTGGAAAAAGGGAAATTTGTAACTAGTTTGAAGAACTTAAGGAACTCGAAGGGTTCTAAGGGTCAATACTAAAATTCTCGGCAACTTTTTTTTCATGCGGTACGGCACTGACCTCCTTAAAAACCTGGCTACATATCAGACAATAAAAACCTGGTTATATCTCGGAAAATCATAAAGCTATTGGATCTCGTTAGGAAAATATAATTTATCCAGGGAAGCTAAATGTAATGGACTCCTACGAATTATTTAGCGGCAATATGACAAGCGACAATCCTTGAAATTCAATTCACAAATGTAATTTTTTGGCTTTTCAGACTAGATTCTTGAGTCGTAGACGTTTCTGGACAAGCTGCGAGCATTTCTTTTTCTGCTGTGCCCTTGAACGACGGCTCTGGATTTCCCTTCAAATCGAGATCAAAGCCGTTCCACCAACATTCGCCCCGCAATCCGAAGCTCATCCTGAAAGCTGAACTGCGCTTTTCGCTTACTTTTACTTGAACAGCGGCAGTACTCTTTCCCCCACGGTGTTTTTCGCTAACCGCATCTCAAGTGGAGGCGCACCTCGCTACCTGGCCATCACGGCACACCTTGATCAAGCTTTTTCGCCGGACGGATTGATGGATTCCTGGCCAGGGTGGAGCGAACAGCTGTGTTTGCGAAAACACGGGGCCCCAGAGCCGCGGGGGATTTCTCCAGGAAGAACGCGCGCGTGGTACATGTGGTAGTGTTTAACCGGGAGTTCGCCGGGAGATTATCCACGAATTGTTCGCCTCGATTGAGGATGTGATAAAAAGCCGAAGATTTGCTGAGCATCGATTGAGTAAACGTTATCCCCCTGCTCGGCCTGGCCCAGTCGCTTTCACTCGACTCAGCTTCGCCACCGTGCTGGCCACGGTGTTGCTTTCGGCACTCTGGTAATAGTCTCCGTTCTGAGTAAAGTCCTCTAGCCCTCTAGCCTCTTTCAAGTTGATAAAATTCCAGAAATGCCCTGAATCTTACGTTCTATGGCTTCTGAAAATCGATGAACAATCCTGTGATTCCCTTTTCATTGGTAGATTCACAAAACAAATTTTCGAAATGGAGTTATAGGGATTAAATCCTTAAAACGTACTCTTAAAAGGTTTTTTTAAGGTTACAGTCTCTTAGAGAGTAGCTTTGTAAATGCCACCGTAATTACATTGTATTATAGTAATACTAAAAGTCATATAACTACTTCTTTGTTTTCAACTTTGTTATTATTATGTATAGCTGCCTCCAATAGAGAATCATTACTCTGTAGAACCTGAAAAATCGCTCTAAAACACCCATTATCCTAGGCTGGAGCACAGTGCCAAATTTTCACGGATTTATTTGCCCTTTAAATTAATTTCCGATATTTTTCCCAATCTTTTCCCCTCAAAATTGTTCTCAATTCCATGTTCGAAATTTTTCGCGAAGTTTCGCATAGCGCTTTCAACCACATCCATATTTATAGTTATACTCGAAAGGCCCAGAGGTAAAATTGTAGCATTTTCCTTTTCCCAAAGAAATTTCCATGAAACTACTCGAAATTTTCGTGCTCCAGAATTTTTCCTGGGTGAAAAGCCACGTCGCTCCCGAAGGCGTGTCTACCTCAACCCCCCTCCTTTGAGATATGGAATCCAGAGATTCAAAGACCTTGGCATCCCTATGCCTGAACCGTTGACAGTTTCGTTTTGGAGCACTGAATCACTGTAGGGCAGGATAACTTATACTAAGCACAACAGCAATACTTCACCTGGAAATCCTTGGCTTCATTTGAGATTTTTGTTTCGATGACAACTTTTACAGTATTTTTTAAATTAATAGCTGAACGCAAGAAAAAAAAATTAAGAAAAACAAAAAAAACAGAAGCTGGTTGTGGAGGGTTTGGAGCTTTAGGTAGCCAGATTACCGGGCATTTATCACCCATGGGCGTAAGGCTGCGGTAGAATGGCACATACCCCAAAGACCCAAAGGTTTCGCCCTTCCCTGGAAAAGCCATCGTAGGCTAACCAATAATGGATCATTGAGATTACCCAGAGTAAATGCACTAAAACCACTCAAATTTACCCAACGCTAACACGAGCGTCAATATATTTACTTTAGAGATCTCAGTGATTAATCATGCCAAGGTAACAAGACCTAGAGCAACTGTAGGTAAATCTCCGGCTAAAGAACACAAAGGCCTGACGCTACGCGAGCTCGGGTAATAAGTATCTTCAGAGCACACGTTGGCATTTTGCGTTGGAGCACGAAATTGCCGTGGAGCGCGGAATCTTTTGATTACTTCAACATTTGAATGGACAGAAAATGTGGAGTCCTCCAAGATACGAAAGCTTTTTCATATGCATTTATGCTTGCGAGATTTGGCTGTTCTATTCGAATAGATCCTGAGCTGATCAAGAAGAAAAAGGGAGAATTTTGCCCTACTGTACCATGGTTTTGACATGCACTTCTAGCTAGCATCGCGGTACTGGTAGAGTACAGTTTTTTTTTTGTATGTAAAATAAATGTGAAAATGTCGAAGAAAAGCAAATATTCATGCGAAAGGTGTGCAATAAATTCTCCGTTAAATTCCCCTTAATCAATTTTTCCTCGCTGTAAAAACGCACCAAACTGCGTCCGCCAATCATTTAGCGCCTGCTGTCACGACGCAAGGGCAAAACATGCAACACCATCAATTTTAACACCAAAAACTTACTGCTGAACTCTGCTCCACTTGAACCCTTTGCACCTGACCTGCTGATTTTTCACGATTTTTCTCTGATTTCGGCATCAATCAAGCCCACCGAAGCGCTTGATGCGTTTGTTTTTCGCAGAGTGTGCGTCGCGGCGGTAAGCTGGCGGGGGCGTCTCGTTGGGAGGAGGAGTCGGCAGCACGACAGCAGACAGCGATGGGCATCGACGGACCCGCACCGACGGCCGTACGGCTACAGGTGGGTCAGCACAGTGCTCGTTTCTCGTAGCTTAGCGTAGGGGCGACTAGCGCTCGTTTTCGGCGCGATTAGCGCGCGACTTTTACTGTTGTGGCGGAACAATGTGATCCGTAGAGTACGTCGTCCACACTGTGCATTTCAAATATTTTGCGCATTGGAACATGAGCCAAATCTCAAGGATATGATCTACTTGTACGGCGATTTATGCTAGATGCGTGCGTGCGTCATGCGGGCAACTATGGGATAAAAGATAGACCGGGAAGCACCTATGACACAGCCTTGATGCTCGAACTCCGTGGCTATTCATGGATTTCGGCCTCAATTTTTGTCCAGGAATAAAGTGCTCAAATGGATCAAATTGTGTCCCACGGACAATATTGTGACCCAATAACATTTACAATTAAAAAACCGTGCCATTCAATGCCTTGATGGCCAGCTTTTGCTATGTTTTATCTTTTCCTTGAAGGTTAAGAGAACAACCTACCTTTGTTTGGAGTACTGAATCGCAATCGGAGGAGGGGGGGGGGGGGGCGCTGGTGTGCAGCGGCAGATAGGGGGCTCCAATTGGTAAGCAGTAGGATTCACCTAGTCCTGAGTGTAGGACCGCGTAATTCTACGATCGTTGAAACATTAGGAGTAGTGGTCCTCCGTACTCCTCTCCCATCAGTTAACTTACCCTTGGGAGTTTTTCTCTTCGATAACCACATTTCTCCTCATCCTGCCATTCCAAGCCCTAGAAGCTACCATACCTGATCCAGATACACGCGACGGGATACATTAGTGCTTCCAGAAAAAATTATGAACTTTTTTTTGGTTTTTTGACAGTAGTTGAAGCAGCAGAAGTCATATCCCAGATGTATCCATAGATTGCTTAGGGACGCCATGCAGGGATGTGCGGGACTTGGAACTCCGGTCTCAGAAACTCGGAATTCGCTGAAATTTGACGTCATGTGAGCTTCTGACATCCAGATTTTTGAAAGACTGGTGGTAGCTGAGCTTCAAAAATCAAGCCATGCGCGCTGTTTTCATCTCGGGAGTCATAGGATCTCTGTTTCCTTTCTTTCTTTTTTTCTTCTTTCTCCTCCAATCAGGCTTGGAAACGCCTTCAATGGAAGCTGGTGACAAGTTTATCACACCTTGAAGAAAATTTTTATAATTGCCAGAATTTGTCGGAGTTTTTCACTGGAAACTTGTTTTAAAAAAATGTGGACATTCTAAAGTTCCAGTCCTGTCGTTCCCTCTCTAATTACTCTAGCCGTCAACTAGAGATGTTCGAGAACTTTCCTATCAATTCTTCCGGCTAATCACAGTCCCTTTTTTTTCTTTCATAATGACGTTCAAAATCAAGGGAATATCTTGCCCTCCCCCCCACCACCACCACCCTCACTCAATTTTCCTTTTCCCTTTACATTACCTTGGATTTCTCGGACAACCATCCTTCAGCGGCGGTGAGTTCCGCGATGACCAGTTTCCGTGGTTGTGGTCCATTATTTTCTCTTTTTTTTTGCTTTTCGAATTCGTGAAGCACCACACATGAACATAATAAATGCCCTTCCAAGCCCCACATTCTTCTACAAGAAAGCCTCTGTTAACCCAATCCCTTCCACTTCAGAGGCCGCATACATCATGGAGTTACCCAGGGTAAACATGTCAATAATCGCCAGATATACCGAATTACGTTGTATGAGCGTCATTTGTCAGGTGGAAGACAAAATCGTTTAGGGCCTACTAAAGTAAGTTTTATGGGTGTATTGCAGGCTTTATCAGATGGAGTTAAGTTATTAAAAAAGAACAGATAACATCTTTGAATTCGCTTCATCATGGGCCTGAACACCTTTACCCTGGGTAATCGCAGTGATGCTTCCAAGCCCAGGTAAACTTCCAGCACTGCACGAATTCGCAGTGCTGTAGTTAAGTTCTTACATGTTTTCTTCTCTAATTCCCTATAAATAGCCTACTACACAAATGTTTTGATAGCAACTCAAGTAGGAACAGTACTATAGTCGTATCCAAGGTGTCTTCCAGCCTTGATCACAACAACGTTGTCATCGCGTCAACAGTTTTTGCGCTGGCTTGATGCTGTCCCAGCCACTATATACTGGCCCAGCTGTTTTCTCACCTTTGGACAACATTTCGTGGGGTGAAGATGGGCCACGCGTAAACACCGCGGACCGGATTTTCAGGGGAAATTGAAGAGCAGCGCATCAGACGGGGGCCTATATCATTACAGAATCTCTCAAACTATTTACTGCTTGGATTTCTTCTGAAAATCCCACTAAAATCACCGTTAATCGTGAAATAGGGCGTTAATCCGTTAGAGGTATGGCTACTGAATAATTCCCCTGAATAATTTCCTGACTCTATGGTAAGTTTCATATTATTTGTTTATTTATTTTCAATACAAAGTGCCAAGGGCACATTGCGACCCTTCATCGAAGGTAAAAAAAAGAGAACAGTGACAATTGTTTGATATTTTATTTTACATATTTCATTTTCATGAACATTTCCAGCTGCTCAGCAAGCAGCTGTGCCCAAGCACCTTATGGTACTTCTTTTTGGAATTGGTATAAGAAGTGCCTTAGTAAGTAAGTATCTTAACCTTGGGCAAGCCACAAGGAAATAGTTCGCAAAAGAATTTCTCATTATCTTCCTTAAAAAATATTTTTCAATGGATTTCACAGTCTTTTCCATTTCGCAGGATAATTCTTCTCACTATCTGGCCAAAACTGACTGTTTATCCATGAAGTAAATGCCCTTTTCTCTGGACCTGACCATAGCACTCATATTAATGGTCCGTATATGCATCATTGCCTACTTTTCTTAGCTTACCCAAAGTTCCTCAATATTACTAATTAATGCCTTACCATGAAAGTTTTATCTGTAAGCGTACTCCTGATGCATTAAATAGATAAATAAATAAATATTATAATATAAATCTCTGAGCTAAGTACAGAGCTACAGAAGGCTTTTGTTAATCGTTCTATCGAAATTTTTCGAGGGGGAAATCATCTTATCTGTACTTCTCTCATGAAATAAAAGCGTTCATTCTGAGCATTTTAAAAATATTTGCAAAAACTACATCACCATGGATCGAATCCTTGACAAAAAGAGCCTGGAGCCTCGCCTCAGAATTTTTCCTTTCGATATTTGTTTGGAAGCGGAATCTGTTAAAGTTGTCCAAACAATGGTATGCGTAGAATTTACTGAAACTATGGGGAACTCTCTATTTTGAAGCATTCCTTTTCTCTTTTTTTTTTTCTTTTTTTTCTTTTAAAATTGTCGGCGAAGGTGGTAGATGACCACTGTCTCACTAAAAATGAGCTGTGGTCCTTGCGTGGTTTTCGACATGGTGACACTCGTTCCTTATAAAAGTAAAACACGGACTACTAACATAAATCACAGTCGTCCCCCCACTACATCAACTTAGGACGTTTTTTTGGCCATTATAGTATATATCCTATAACTCTATCAAAATATTTGACCTAAATTGGTTGAAAATTCGTTGCAAATATGAAAATCGTGCACATTTCAGGTAATATCTGCAACTTCACTTATATCTCCTTTTTCAATGAGCCCCATACTAACTTTTCGGTTGCACCGCAGTATAAACGTTACAACGATACCTAAGCTTTTTGCATCGCTTTTTCTTCGTTCTCGTTTAACGGAAGGAATTAATGATTTCGCCTGATGATCAATCTTGGATGACACAGCTGCTGGTATTGTTCAGTAAACACCACAAGGAACTAATATGTGGATTATAATTCTCCTCTTTACCCTGGAATATAGCCGCTACCCTCGTTAGTTTATTGAGGTGATCCCGAAAATATCGATCTGGTCGGATTTTCGGATCATTCCCACCGGGCGGCTGTGCAGCTTTTCTTTGCAACCTGGTCAGGTCGACGAATCGTTGGCCAATTAATGGCTGTCTATTAGCCCATGGTGTAACATCTCAAGGCTCTTGAGCGCCAACTGCCAGCAGAAAATCATTCGGAGATGATTTTGTATTGTTTTCCCCAGGAAATGTCTTCTTGGAACATATGGGATCGATAATCCGAGAAAAAAAGCTAGTTGTGGGCGTGGAAGTCGTGCGCTAGTCGCGCCGTATTTGGCACCAATTTACGTGAAAATTAAGGAGCGCACGGAAAAATCCATGAAATTCGCAATTAAGCAGGGCTGTCTTCACAAAATCCGACCAGTTATCCGTCTTTTACTCGTCTATACTACCCCTCCATTTCAGGATGATTCCTGCTGGCAGACACAGCATCGCATCCCACCCGAAGTGCAACCGCCACAGATCGGCAAAATCTCCATCCCAGAATTCGCCGATCAACATGAAGTCCACGTTAGCACCAGCTACTCCCCGTCGGCTATCCAGAATTCCTTAACCACCATTTTCAGCGCACAGTGATCGTGAACAAGCCGCAATCGTACCAGAAAGTCAAGTGGAATGAGTTCCCCGAGGAGGTGACGCCGGAAATTGGCGTCGCGCCAAAGGTCGCCACACAAGAGTGGAAGCCTGTGAATCAGGTGGGGGAAAACTTGAATCAAATCTCCGGAAGTTTAGAATCAGTGTTTTTGAAGGAAAATATTGAACTGCAACGTAGTCTGTACCGCCCAGGAAAAATCGCAAAAGCCTGGCCACCACCACAAGAAGAAATTGTCAAGGAAGCGTGAGTCATTCTAGCTCTCCACAACACATGAACGCCTTTATTTCCTATTCTTTTTCTTTTGTTTCACGGTTTTCCTTTCCTTTTTTCCTCAGAAAAGAAATTTTAGCCAGCCAGTCCGCATCGTGAAGGCCGGAGATGATCAAGGATGGATTCAGCAGGTAAAGTTTAGTTACCTATGAGCTGTTTAAGTCCAGGGGAATAAGTGAATTCTTTCAGGTATTTATGTTAAAAACAGTGACTTTATCAGGAATTCATCCATAGTCGAAGGCATGGCCCAACCTCGGGATCATTCCTGAGATTTTCACTTGACATAAATGTCCAGGAGCCGCTGATCACAGTGATATGCGCCATTCCGCATAAAACAAATGAAAAACCTATTTTCAAACCCAAATAAATGGGGAGTTTGTGGGCGTGGCCAAGGGGTTTCTGAATAAATCTCACGAGCGCGCCTTGTGAAGAAATTCATACTCTTTGTGAGAGTTCCTCATCATCCACTCCCTAAATGGAAGGGAGGTGCGCCCTAGTGTAACCAGCAAGGGAGCGTATTGCGCGGAGAGAACGTAGTCCTGCCTTGGTCCCGCCCACAATCTCCGCAATAGCTGAGGCTTGGAAAGGGGTTCTCGGGAAGTTTCGCACAGAATCACGTATACCATTGTGATCAGGATCTCCTGGAGATTTTTTTCCATGTGGCAATATCAAAAACGATCCTAACACTTAGGTGGGGTGGTGTATTTATGCGAGATCTACCTATTATTTTGAAAGTGCACGTCCTACACAAGGTTCAGCCGGAATATACCTGGAAAAAAGAGGAATTCCGAGCAATGCACAATTTATAGAGGGATTTTCTGGAGTTTTCGTAGAAACCGCCGATGTAGAACTACTCAGGTGTTCTTTGATCCTTTCAAGGCCGCAGATCCAGAACATTACCGATTGGCCGTCCCGGTATTCAAAACATTCTACGCAGCGCATGTCCATCAACAATTTTTCCCCTTCCTATAAAAATTAAAAATTCCTCAATATTTCCCTTTTCCAGGATCAGAATGACGTCATCAGATCTGCTGCCTGGCAGCGAAACACGAAAATCGACCGAGTTTGGCCGCCACCAGAAGGCGAACATGCTCTGTCTGGCTATCAAGGTGAGCTTTACACTGATCCGTGTGAGAAATCCTGGAAATATCCCAAATCCAGGCCCCAAGCACATGCCGTCTGTGCAGTGGCCGCCAGTCGAAAGCGAGCAGCACGAGCGCGAACAGGTTGAGGTACTACAGAAGCATATCCCGACGAAGAAGATGGAATACCAATGGCCACCACCACCTCCGGTTTATCAAGGTTCTTATATTAACATTTTTAGCCACTTTTTTAACGCTAAGCTTCACGTGAAATATCGATCTGCGTCACTGTCGCGCACGCGATATCGATTTTGATGCATATTGATTAGTCGCATCGCGTGCAGCAGCGATGCGCCGCCAAAAATCGATATGCACGGCGATCGATCGCGATGCAGACCGTTGTGCTGCACGTGCAACAGCAAGGTAGAATAAAAAAGGATGTTTTTTGACTTCATAAAGGATCTTTCCGGTGTTCAAGAGTGCAAAGCTGCTTGGCGCTTGAGATATCTATAGAAACCACAAGCAAACTGGCAGTTTTCTCGCTATTAGCCGAACAACTACCTAACTACCATTCTTTTAAGAGGCGATTTCTTCAGTGATCGAGAACGGTGAACCAGTGGTAAGCGGTCAGCAAACCACCACCGTCACGAAAACACAGACAATGCCGCAGCCGGTGAGTAGCATGGAGATCGGCAATCTAGTCGTAGCGTAGCGTGTGTTCCGTTTATACTTCGTCGCCACCTCTTGCATGATACTGTAGCTTTAATCGCTTCTATTGGTTCTGTTTTTGTTTTATTTTCTCTTGAGCTTATCGATTGGTTCGTAATCAATTGTAAATCCGGTGCGATTCCTTTCGATTGTCTTTTTCTCTTTTTTTTTTGTTTTTTTCCACTTTTTTTCGACTTCACTAATCGCAACACTGCTGTTTATGTTCTGACTGTTTCTTTTGGTAGCTAGGTTATCCAGGGCCCTTTAGGCACTCCTAAAGGCCCTTAAGGAATCCACGAAATCCATTCAGGTTCAACGTCAACAGCAGACGACCATGCGCACCGTGAGGGCTTAGGCGCGGACGCTGCAGCCCTATGTCGAGTGAACTGAATGAACCCTGTGTTAAACTGTATTTTAAACTGTTCACAGGCACTTTTCTTCGTCGCTAAGAGCCAGTATTTGATTGGTATTAAGTATTTTTCTTTCTGTGGCTTTTCTTTAGTGTCCTCGTAATCTACTTGCCTGGATAAATCTATTACTCTGGCATGAGTTGTGTGAAATCACGTGTTTTATGGAATGTCCAGTGCCACAGCCACTGAGTCATTATGAGTTCTTGCATACAAACTGCGATATGCCTATTTTTGTACGTTTTCGAAAACAAAAAGTTTTCTTGTACTCTTGCATATTAGGAAATCCACAGATCAGTGATCTGGTGCGAGATTCGTGAAAAATCACAGCAAGGTTCGAGACCCTCATATTCACACAAATAGAGCAGATATTTATTTTTATACATTTAACATTGAGATTGATATCTCTTATGGTTTCATTTCTAGGATTTCGCTCATTCTGGCCATCAAAATGGTGTACATGTCCACCCCACCACACCCCTCCCTGCCTCATCCCGCCTGCGTCCGCCACCACAAGTTATTTCCTTATCTCATCCAAGGTTTCGGCGTCATCCTCTCCGTCAGGATCTGGAAATTCAAAAACAAAGTGATTTTTCCTGCCATACGCCTGATCATACCTCAGCGTCTGAATGCGTCATGTGAATATTGGGATTACCCATAGTGGACGTGTTAATCTACCCAGATCTAAAGTTTGCTCGTCAAGCAACAATACGTTTACCCAAATATGACATTATCTATACGCGGCTGCCATCCGTGTGTAATCGCACCTATGTGTATTAGATTGACCGCGCTTCTTATAGTGTAGAATTACTATTAACATATATTGTTTTGAAGTATCGCTCAAACCACCACACAACTGAAGTTTATTGGGTTTCCGGGGGCTGAAGTTCATACAATTTACCATCATCATGACTACTTACCACAATTACCTGGGAAATGAGGAACTAAGGGGTAGAAATACCAATTCCATTACTCATTTTAGGTTAAACGATTGGATTACACCCTTGCCGAGAAAATTCGTGAGTCACGCTGGCTTGCGGATTCTGTAATGTAAAGTCTACTACTTTCCAGCTAAACTAGGGGCCTCCAGAAGACCTCCCTAAAGACTTTTCTACGTACTCGCCCCTTACTTGTCCCCTAGATCGTTACAATGAGGCCCTCAACTACCAGGGATAGAGCAAACGAACCTCATATAAAAGCCGCTAAGTTGAATTGCAGGCGCTTTTTCTTCGTAAGTCAAACTCTTCCAACTTTCGAAAAGATTAGTAAAAAAACATTTGATACCGTTAGGTAGCAAGGCTTCCAAAAAACTTCAAAAATGTCTTACTTCCTGATGCTCACACGTCTTATGTCGTGAAACTCTGTTGTTGATAATGGTACGGATGTATTTGTCGTTAAGTGTTAGTTTGGTATTAATTCTACCCGTTCTGCACCACTGTTTTTTATTCTTGTTTTATATCCGACATAGGGTTGCCTATGTAAAAAACAAACTTGTCCCCTAGCTGACGTCTGTAGGAGTTGTGCAGCTTCTCAACAAGCACACTGTACTGAAGCCCCAAAAGCATTTGATCGGTAGCAGAAATGATGAGTGATCCGTTCCAGACTGGAACGAACCCTTTTCTAAAATCTCTCCACGGGAGCTGACCCTGTCCTCATCTAATCCGGACTTAGCCTAAGTGTCCTTGCCCTTAGAATTCTTCGGTTCATTGAGTTTAAGACTAATCAGCCGTTGGTATTTCACATTTTGAGCATTACATAGATGTAACATTCATAATAGCCTTGAAGCATGCGACTGCCTGAGAAGCATGCGACTGCCTGACCAATAAATCAAATAGCCAACCTTACTCAACTCAAAAAAAAACTTGAGGGAATGTCGGCAAAACGTTCTCAAGACTAACTTAGTATTCCATCAGGAAGTTGTTTCACCATGCAAAAATGGAGCATCTTTCAAAATATCATCAACATGTCAGAATTTACAAGTCAGAAGACGACGTGGAACATTTTTGTCCAGTGGAATTATTACCCACATGACCACACCGCCTTAGGTAAGGATTCCATCCCCAGTGTCAACTTTCAACGTGGAGAACTTCCGTTACTGCCAGTGCTCTTAAAGGGTAATCTAATTTGTTACCGCCTCAATTGTTTCATAACCAACCCTAAATTAGGTACTAAAAAGCTGCTCGGATATTCATGGAAGTGCTATGCGTGTTGCTAAGATCGCTTTCCAAGTGACAGTACCTCATTGCTAGGAAGTGACATCATCAGATTATGCGCTGGTAAATCTACCTACTAGCCAGTTTCGAAAAGTATACCGCTTCATTATTTATTTATTTATTTATTTATTTATTTATTTATTTATTTATTCATTTGTCCATTACATGGGGGACCATACGGGCAGAAAAAAATGCTATTAATGTATATTACATATCATAGCAGCAACTATAGTACATGAATGAACGGGTGTATTCTATTGAAAAGTATCGGAAACATTGATGACCTAAATCGTTTTGCCAATTTTTTGAATTGTTTCACTTCGATATCTTGGAAGAATCTGAATTATGCTCCACTCCTCAATACCTCTCCTGCACAATAGGGATAGAATGTGACAAAAAATGACCCCAAAAATAAAAATGAACGCGTGAGGCAGCGCAGGTATTCTTTGAGATGGACCTCATGCGAAAACATTGTTTGTGCATTGTTTATGTCTCCCGAGAAAATTCCAGAATAAACTCTAGATCAATCTAGTGAACTATGTAGTGATGTAGTAGCAGTTTAACCTTAATAAAGACCGAGACAACAATCCCGTAATATTGCCACTGATTTTCAAGGCAGTGTGTCACCTCATTTCGTGGGCTGAAAATGCCAGCTGACTTTAGACCTCCTCGTCACGCTAATTCCAAAGATGTACGTCGAAGCTCATAAAAATGACGAAAACCCCGCTTTCGGAAGGCCCGAAAGTGCAGTTCACGGACCACCTGGGCGGAGCGGTCCGTGAGTGTGCTGGCTGCACACCACGTCTGCAGCGTTGGCCAACACGTCTAGACGAGTCCGACCGATGAGATTAACGGCTTCATGCGTTCACTCGGCTCGACAAACTGTTACAAACCTCGTTCCGAAAAGCGTTTAAAAATAGGGTTTAAAGACCTTTTTGTAACATTTTAGGTATACCGTTGCATTCAGCGTATCGAGTAGATTCAGAATCTAATAAAAGCTCAGACACGAAATTGAGGTGATACACTGCCTTTAAGATTTCTTCGTTTCAGAAGGTGAACAGTGCACTCGAAATGGACGTGTATTCCATTAAAAGGTTATTCTAAATGAGACCTGTTTTTACTCAGAATTTTCTAACGCATATTCCTGATTTTAGCAGGTGGTATGCTTGAGTAGTGGAGTCCATCACATCTTACAGGCAACTTCCTAGTAAAATTATTCTAAACTTTTTCCAGCATATTTATATCCTTTTTCCTATGCGGACAAAAAACCACAGAACCGAATTCAACTATAGGTCTGATAATGTCTTATAGGCCTTCAACAGCACGTTCTTATCTTTTAGGCATAGTCCTTTGAATATCTGATAAGTACGAGTCAGCGCCTTTCTGGAGAGATTTTTGTAATGGTTTGAGGAACTCATTCTGTTGTCGTAACGAAAACCTAGATCAACAACTTTATCTACAGTTTCTATTGCATGACTCTGAAAAGTGTATGTAAAAAGGAGTATACAGTAGCGTAGACGCATATGAACTGTTTCTTCAGGGGCTAAGGGTAACATCCACTTTTCTGACCACTGTGACATCTGATTTGTAGCAGTCTAGACTTCACAAAGCTGATTTTCGGAGTCAATTCTGTTATAGATCTTTATATCATCGGCAAACTGTTTACACTTTATACCTTTTTCCTGTAAATACTGCGGCAGGTCTGCAGTGTAAAGAGCAAGGTTAGTACTAGGGTAGTACAAAAATGATGCGCGCTTTCATGCTTTCAATTACGCACCCTATAATCCATTATAACCCAATAAGACTGCAGAATTCCTGTTAAGGCATTTGAAAAGCACATGAAATATCCTCCAAAGTGATGTGTGGTGTTTCATATCAATGATAAGAAGATGCGAAAAACTCTTGCGGCGAAGATCTTGCAACGGAAAACGTTCATTGCTTTTGCACCAATCTGTTAACATACTTACTCATACTTCTTATCAGACAATATAAGAAATGAAGCACAGTAACGTAGCTGTTGTCCGGAGACCCTCTCCAGTACAGTTAACATTGCTCATCCTGTTCTATCTCTTAGGACTTAGATTGAAAATGCATGGAACACAATGGCGGTAGCAGACGGAAGGGCGGAGAGAATCACTTGGATCCCGGCCATTTTAGAAAGCCGAACCATTGGAATTCCAAAAAGAGAGTTATTGAAAGTTTTTTTTTTTTACTCTCGTCATCATGAAGATAACTAATCCGGAGAAGGTAGGACTTTGATTCTTATTCACTGCTTCTGTTGTGATTTTTTGGAAATAACTCTGGTAAATGTATTTAAACAAGTAAATAATAAAAAAAGCAAAGAAAAAATATCAAGGACTAGAAACATGCCAGTTTGGAATTTCCATTTATTGATGTATTACATTTCTGGAAGACGTGATGACCCATACTCAGGCCTAGAGATTGCCCTTCTCTGCATTTCAGGGCGGAACGTGACGCAAAATGCCGCAGTGTTCCAGCATTTACCGTACACACTGCAGAGATTCCCCATATTTTCAATTCTAACAGCATCTCGCATTCCTAAAGTAGCGTTTCAGAAATTCTTGCATGTCCTATGAAAAGTGGAAGCCATTCCTACGCAGGATTTCGTGGTTACGACATATTACCGCGGACTTCTTCCAGGATAATGTGACGAAAAAACACGAGAATGACAAGAATAACATTTTATATGGGTATGTATCCAGCAAGATGCTCAATATCACAACGTCTCAAATAGAAGCTATAATAGCAAAAAATGATCCACAAAAACATGGTACAGTTGCACAAGATACAAAACTATCGATATACTCTAAAATTGAGATATTTGTTGGGACTATGGTCAGTAAGAATAGTAGACAAGCTTTGAAATAAAAAAGCAATATTTAAGGAGATTGAAATTGAAAAAGCAACTAAAACTGGCTTTCAATCCAAGCGCAGCTGGGAAACACTACTATTTCACGAGCAAAATAAGAAGATCTTAGAAATTAAGGGGATGCTCTTGAACTATGTACGCTCCAGCGCAACAAATACAATCATATCACTGAATACCACGTGAACTACAAGTAATTATCATCTAAAACCTGCAACGCAAGCATAATGCCTTACCGAGCAAACACTCGCTTAGATCACCGCTATTCTCGGGGGAGAAGAAGAAGTCACTGAAGCCGTGAGCACAGATCAAGATGCTGCCAATTTTAAAACCAAACACACCAACACATACACGTAGAGAGAGACGGACGCTCTTTGAGAGTATCCTGCTGTATAATAGTGACTAGGTGAATCAAGCGGATTCGTAATCCGACGAGTTCCCGTTGCGTGACACCACAAGCTATGACGACTAAGCGGTGAACAATCAGCCGAACAATGGGTTGTTGAGTCTTGCCGGATTCGCTGCCGGCGACGACGTCGGCGTCATGTCCGGCAGCGAGTCGTCGCTGACGCATGACGACTCGCTGCGGCTTCGCGACGAGCCGCGGCTGTGCGACGACGACGCATAGCTGGCGCATGGGGCGATGCCGGATTCTTCTCCAGCCTAGAATATCAGCATTTATTCAACAATTTTATCTTATAATACATAAAATAACTATTTCTGCATTTATTTGACAGTTATTAACTTGTGGTGCTCCTTGGAGTTCAACCGAAGGAGCACAGTGCGACCTGGTTCGCCGCGCCGCACCACCTACGCGGCGCGGCAGACCAGCTGGACGCTATTTGTTGGGTTATATTTTCATCGCTTTCCTTATGTCTATGTATTTCGCTTAGGTAAGAACATAGGCAAAACGTTGCCCTACAACCACAGACCCATCTGGTCCGCCGCGCTGCGTTGAAAGTGAGGCGCGGCAGACCTACTGGACGTTGTTGTTGCCGAGCAGTGTCTTTCACGGCTTTCTTTGTGAATATATCTTCAATTTGGAATGCTCAGGTGAAGACGTAAGCAAACCATCAATCCCGGCCACAGCACCCATCTGGTCTGTCGCGCTGCATAGGAGGTGCGGTGCGGCAGACCAGCTGTACGCTGTTGTTGTCGGGTAGTGTTTTCCATCGCTTTGTTTGTATCTATGTATTTCATTTTGGAATCCTTACGTCAAAAAAACATAGGCAAAACGTCGCCCGACAACCGCAGGCCCAGCCGTTCCGCCGCTCCGCGTGGTTGGTGCGGCGCGGCAGACCAGCTGTACGCTGTTGTTGTCAGGTAGTGTTTTTCATCGTCTTCTTTGTGTCTTTGTCCTCATTCCAGAATACTTAGGTGACAACCATAGACTCAGCCAGTCTGCCGCTCCGCGTGGTTGGTGCGGCGCGGCAGACCAGATTTGGGCGGAATTCTATGGTGCAAAAAGTGATTGACCGGCTCTGTTGATGCGCACGTAGTTGAATACTATGTTCAAATTTATAAGAATCCTAGCTGAATTTTCTCAAGACTATCCAGAATATTCCTCTGAGATGATTGGCGCAAGATAAAGGATATCTTTGGCTATGAACTCAGCTGATGCACCTTTTGCACCCACCCCTTGGCGTTTGCAACCGGCGATAAAATCAGAGCGGTTAGCCGCATCAGATGGCCGATAAATCAAAGATCACTAGATCGTCACGCGCTGACTTGGACAGCATTCCTTCTGCACACACGGCCAAATCGTGGCGCTGTCAAGGAAATCTCGTGCGCTGTCACGTGAACGCTATCCACGTACACATTGCACCGACTGCCAGCGGTGTAATCGTTTACGTCCATGTGCACTTTTATTTCCGGAGCGTAGGAAAAATCCACTACAAATCTCACCTCAAGCATCTTCAGCTTCAGCGCCAATTTTTCGCCGAATCGTGCACGATATCCTGGTGAGATGTCATCCATCAGCGAAAACAGTGAATCGTAGTATTTCGTGAACAGTTCGAGGCGAGTGAAATCGCCAACCATACAGTCAAGGCGCAGCGAGGTGATACGCCAGCCTTTGTGCGTTAGTTCCAAGCAGAATGGTTGATCTATAATAGAGGGAAGTGTTATCACAAAAATCCTGACACTAAAAAAAAAGAGAAAAAAGGAAGAATGGAAGAATGAAAATTACCTTCAATGGTAGTAAGATTCACAAAGATGAGATCTGGTGTACGAGGGAGCATCTCTGAGACGCTGATTGACTGAACGGCAAACGACAGCTCATGGACGGCAGCTAAACAAGCACGGATTTTATGGATAGGTATTCTAACGAGCATGTACGTATTTCATCCAAAATTCCTAAAGGAACTATGGTAGAAACGTAGAAACTCTCTAACCTATCGCCTCCAACTCCAACGACGAGTCTCCACGGCTTCCTGGATTTGTGCCGGCAAACGAGCGATTGATCGAAGAGACTTTGTGCAGTGAAAGTGGCAACGAACTGAAAGAACTGAAAATAACCATTTCAACCTAGGTTCCGGTAAAAAAAGAGAGAAATTAGATAGATAAATACTGCGTTCTATCAAGATTTCCTCAATTATAACCTAAGCTCCAAGCCTTAGAACCAGTTATCCTGGGTATCCTGGGGCCAGACGTACCAAGTAGGAACTTAGCACGCTCAATTATCAAACAGCCAGCCACCCAATACCAAAGGCGCAATGGTAAAAACAAAGATACCACGGTGGCCAGTAAACCAAAGACCTGAATTTTCTCGAGTGTTCCTCTCAATGAACACGCATCGAACACGGAAAACATCTGGCTCAAAGACCAGGTGAAGAGTAGTAAACTAGTTGGTAGCGAGGAAATTTTGCTCAAAACAAACAAAAGTTACTGATGACGTTGGTGTCTAGACTGTAGGTACGAGCGTCGAAGGTACGAGCTTTGGTTCTTTTCAGACCTCACTTTCCACATTTTCATCCACTTTTACCAGTTTTCAGGAACTTTTTCCGGATTTTCGAGAATAAATCTCGGCTCGAAAGAGCTCAGTAGGAGCTTAATACTCCACCTTCTTATTTTTACTCTTGTTCTATCTCATATTTTCATTTGATTCCCCGCCTTTTTTCCATTATTTGCCAGCTACAAAGTAAAACAATTGCGATTCCGGAGGTAAAATTGAAAAAAAAGTTGTTAGACCATAACTTGGGTGATTTTGAAAAATTCACAGACTACATAATTACACCTAGGAGCTGTAATAAACACACAGCTTCCCTAGAAATTGTACAATCCCACTTCATTTGCCTCAACTGCACTGTCCAGAAATCATAGTCCTCTATAACATTTTCTAATCCAGAAATTCCCGAACCTTCCCGTCTTCTCTCTTCTACATATCCCAAAAAATTGTCTAATCCAGAAAAAAACCACACAAAATCCAGTAGAAAGAAGCAACAGTACAGAAAAACTAAGCACGGATATCTTACCCAGATGGCGATCCAATGTTGCCGCAACGAAGACAGGGAATCGGTTCGGTTTTGATCATTCGTCCGTTATCTATGAGCAATGATGTGCTTCGAATGCGTGATTTCATGATGATAGTTTGCGAATTGTACGAGTCGACAGACAACGATGAGAATTACTCTCAGAAGCGCCGCCCGATTCCCACCAATTATATACCGGTAATTGTCAGTGGGCGGGGCGAGCAAATGGTCAAATATAGAAACACCAAACAAACGACAGCGCAAAGATAGTTGACGTATAAGGAATGAGAGATTCAGACGGAGAAGAGAGAGAATACTATGGAACGAAGCGGAGAGTGGACTACGGAAGTCCAAGAGCTTATAGCGCAAAGATCAAAAAGCAAAAGAAGAACTCGGCGTGAAAGTGCCGCCGTTCACAACCGATTGAAAGTACGCTTGTGCTTCACAACTGGCTGTTAGGCTGCAGCTGCCCTATTCCTAACCAGCATCCAATCAACACAAATCCTGGCTAAATTCACGTGAAAATCGCCGGGATGACAGGCAATGAAAGGCATTTCTGCACCAAATACTGCTATCAAAATGAACTTTATCGGCATCTAGAAATGATAGGGAGTTCGAAGAACAAAATCACTATCACTTCTGCAGGAAACGCCGTGGATAAGATTACTCTTGTGATAGGCTAGACTAGTTGTGTCCAAGAGGGTCCTGGGAAAAATGTAGCCTCTGAACTTATCCAGAAGGAGCCAGTTTTTCGGGGAAAAAATTAGTACATTTCCATATCGTAGCAATTTCTTGGTTTGCACGAATTCTTCTAGCGAAAAAGCATGTTTGAAGAGCATATTCAAGTAGATTGAAGCTTTCCAGGAGTAACCAAAAGTGGGATTATCGAACTGGTAAATGAGTGGAATGTCAGAATTTTCAGACTTACCTAGGACAACGATGTCACGATTATCCGGAAAAAATTCTAGGAAGAATTTGACCTATTTCATCACCCTTTCCTTCTCCTCCTTTGCTGCATGGCTTTCTGGGGAAAGCTACCCAACTATTATGCTCGAAGAGCACATCCATTCTGTCCCCGTATTCAGAGATTTTTCTGGGTAAGCCCAGAGCTTCCAGCTCACCCGAAGTGAAAGAGTCTCCTCAGCAAAATATGTGAAATCTCGGAATTTTTGCAGTTTTCTTCGAGCTCCAAGCGAACTTAGTCGCTTTTACCAATACAGAACACCTTTTGATCCTGAAAACTCGTGTTTCAGAAGAGTGGGTAGATCACAACCTTTCCATGAATATGTACGTACACGGCAAGCTACGATTTTTCCAGAAAAAAGCCGAAAATCGCGCTATTGAACTGGCAAGCAGAAATGGAATTATTTTCCCCATACTTTCTCATAGCGGCAGTCCACATATGTGTAGAATTCATCATCAAAACGGTTTTGTCTGCATAGTAATTCCGTTTAATTCAGCCAAAATTAATTTTTTTCGCTTATCGTCACAATCAACAAATCCAGAACTTTCCTGAGCTCCTCCTCAAAAACCATCCCCATAAAAACCACAGCGCGACCACTTTAGTAAGGAAAACACGCTGATGTTCGTTCACTGAACCCGGAAACGTAATTCGATTAGATCACAGACTTCTCCGCCACTAATTTCCATCACAAAAACAACCGTCCGAGCGGCAAAACGGGATTATCAAAGGAGTCATCGACGCTGCTGTGCGAGTTCACGCAGCGACGAGAATAGCAATGATGTCATTGACATGATGCGCATGGAAGGGCGTTGACGTCATAATGAGAAGTCGTCCTGGAACCGGCGTTATGTGCTGGATAAATTGCTGCCCATCTTCGTCAGAAAAAGTATATGCATATGCGCATTCATGCGATGAATCCCATCGAATTAGTGTTTTTGACATTTTGTCTGTCTACGCAGTGAATTTCAGTACTAATGCGTTAATTCGGTGGAAGTGTCACGCAAACAACGTTAGGGTTCTTTCAATAAAAAATACCATGTCATTAACTCAGACAGAAATTTTAAATATGTCAGGAATTGCTGAAACGGTAGCCTGAAACAAAAAAAAGAGAGAAAGGTAGGCTAAATCCTCCCTCAACCTTATCCTCAGACTGTTGGGGAAAACGGACAAGGGCCACATGCATTATTGAGATTACCTAGGGTAAAATTTGCTCAACTTTACCATGAGTGCCAATATGTTTACCCTGGGTCATCTCAACTATGCGTCAAGGCCCAGAACTTGGCATCCGCCTAATTTTCATTTTTTGCCTTTGACTACTCCAAACTATCCAATTAAAACGGGTCAATCAAGTTTTTGATTGATTTCACTTATGATTTCTGCCAACGAAGGCATTTTAGCCACACCCTTCACCCATACTACATACACTTCATAGTGCAACCTACCCAAACAATCTCACACAGACGTCCCCGTTCCAAGTAATTGCACTTGCGGGATTCTCACTACATCACTCAGAACTAGACAAAGTAAATTTTCCTAGAAAGGCAACGCCAGCAGCTCAGAAGGAATTCCCAAATTTGTGGGGCGCAAAAGGGGTATTCACAGACAAAAAAAAAGGCACATAGACTATCAGAAAAAACATCACACTACTATCCATGCACTCTATTCATAGAATCTGGACATGTTGCGAAATATTAGTATAGCAGTGTAGTAATATCAGCGAAATAGAAGTAGTATGTATACGACGACGTGTGAGGCACGGAAATATAAAAAATATAAATAATAAATACTAAACCACACTCTTACAAGCTTTCCAAACTGGAATTCCAAAACTAGTTTACGCTACTTCCCATACATAATTTCTTCCTGTATCCAGACTCATGAAAAAATAGTGAAAATTTCAGATCCTAGAAACTAAGAAGCGTCGCGTTCGTCCTGCCCAGTTCCTCCAGTTTTATTCGGCATACTTTCCGGTAATGTTAATAAGTAAACGGATAAGTAAAAGAAACTGTACAAGCATTTCCCCCATAGTTCGTACACATTCCACAAATTCAAGTGTAATGCCTGCTTAAAATCAGCACTAGTGGGAACAGTGCAACGACGTTTTTGCCTTTGCACTTCCTAACGATTGATTTCAGTGCAAGTGCCAGTGTAACATATCCGATTTTTTCTGGATGATTCGATCACTTCAAGGAGAAAGAGATGGGAGAAAGAGACGGGCTGATGAACAGCGCAGTTACTTGACTTTAGAGGCATCAGCGCGCAAAGAAGTTGAAAGGCAATAAAGACAAGTAGACAAGCCTTCCAGTGGGGGAGATAGTTGTGGAGACACCAGAGAGGAAAAGAGGGGAAAGTGTGCACCAAGTGGAGAGGGTGTTAAGAAAGTCACGTAATATGCTCAAATATCTGGCTATGGTCGCGTTTGGAACAGACTATAACCAATTGAGATTTTAGGCCATCCTGAGAATTTTCAGTCCATGTTTTAGTACCAAAAAACCGGAATGGAACCCTACTAAACCTAAGGTAGCACTAGGTGTTAGTGCAGCAAAAGGGAGATTCAGCTGTGGGAGCAGCTAAAAACCAGTAGAACGATCACCGCCGATGTGGAAGAAAAGATTGAGGAACACTTCATAGGCTTGCTTAAGGAAGAACTCAAACTCCAAGAAAAGGTCAGTCCCAAACAACACCCCCTACGCGCCTTAACACCATCAGCTCGCATTATTCTGTATGAAGGCGCTTAATTGTATCTTTCACTTCCCGAAAACATACGGAGAACTGCTTGTTATTGACACCGTCGTAAGGTGAATGCAAGACGGCAAGGAGCTGAACGTCGCCGAGAATGCAGGGCTATGGCACAAGGGTATTCTCAATTTTTCTACCGTATTCCTTGGTGAAAATATTAATCTCACCAGATGGATGGGATTTCCTGGACATCTCAATTATCTTCTGCAGAAATCCCATGGAAACGACCGACAACAATAAATTGACAGCAAGCAGCAAAATACAAAGTCATCCTTGAACCTTCTGGTTTCCATGGGGAAGCCAGTAACCATGCATTATTAAAAAATAATGGCGTGCGATTAAGATGTTCAAGCAGATTGTAAAAGCAGCGGTTTTTGAACACAAAACTAAGTAGATTACAAGAAACATACGCACCTAACAAGTCCGAGTTTTAATGTTTTGGTTTTAAAACACGGCCTATCACTTCTGCATCATAGAAAACATCTGGTCTGCCGCGTCGCACCAGCTAAGCGGCGCGGTAAGCCATGTGGGTGCTGTGGTTGTTAGTCAATGCCACTGTTGATTTTTGCTCATGTTTCCCACCTTTTCGCAATCAAAACGAACACACAAAGAAATGCACGGCAATGCGGGAGAACCACAGCGCCCACTCGGTCTGCCGCTCCGCGTAGATGGTGAGGTGCGGCAGACCAGGTGGGCGGGTTCTGTGATGCAAAAGCGATTGACATGCACTGTATGCAATAATCATTGGCTGACGCCTTTGATTCTTTGTTTGGACCATACTTGGGAATTTTCGTTCGTGTCATCTACATTTAAAACCAATTTTTTAGTAGCTTCGACCAACTCTCAGCAGTCCACGCCCCCTTTTGCTGGACGCCTTCCCACCCCTCACCCCTCCGCTCCCTTCAGAAGAATTCCTGCATTCACCATTATTAATAAGATGGATATTTATACAAAAGTTGCGTTTGAAACCCTTAAAGATTTGATCTAAACCCGTTGATTATCGACTTTTGCACTTGGCAAGGGACCAACGCAGCCGCGTCACAGCCGCACGCCAAATCAACAACAAAATCATTTCCAAAGACTCTGCAACTCAGTTTGAACCGATAAATAATGAGCATTCTGGATATGTGCTTATCTGGAATGCTCCGAATCCGTTCCTCAGTAATTCTCAGGAGGAAAAGTGCTCGTTTCATGAAATCTCAGCTAGATGCATAAAAACCACAGCGCCATTTCCTTTTCTCCCCATCAAAGTAAGTAGAATTTCTCAGCTCATTCACTTAGCGTTCCATTAAAGAAAAAACGCTGAATCTCATTCCGCCCAGCCTGCTCCCCTACTGAGAAGCCCTGCGGTAATGTCGTTAGGAATAAAAACCGGGTTCCTAATAGAACTCTATGCAGTTAGCGGCAAAAGCCAGGGTCAGGCCGAACTATGGACTTTCCTCCAGAGTAAATAGTAAAACGTCACACTGGCGTCATATCGTCCGTCCCATGTAAAACATCAACGCTCGGTCGTGTTTGCTTCATAAGAGTGACGATAGAAGACCAAATACATGGGGACATCTTTAAAAATCACAACACTCCCATATATAAACACACGTCAGTACGCTCATTGTACTGTCTGGGCTGGACCTCAGACCTAAACATGGTTTGGAGAACAAGAAAGAGGGAGAGAAAGACGAATGAGAAAAGGAGAGGAGGAAAACTCATCGACGAACAATTGGTAGAGGGAGAAACACTCTTCAGCACTGATAGAACACAAAGTGCACTAGCAAACCGTGTGCTGTTCCTTTAATAGCATCTCCGTCTATGACGGGGAACCGGAAGGCTGAGTCAGATGGCAATTCACTTCAGTACCTTTTTCAGCAATGAATTAATGCCACTGAATCACATTAGGGACAAGAATGCTCCTCAAACTTCGCTGAAAACGTCGAAAACGTCATCCGAGCATATGGAATACCGCTGAAAACGTCGTCATCCGAGCGGAGAATACTGAATCAAGCTGTCAGTAACACATGTTCTTTTGTCAGGCCAAGCACAAGTTTGCACAAATCACAGTTGCAGAGGGGTTGAAGCGAGTTTAGAGCACAGAATCCAGAGAAATGCTTCTGCACTTTCCCGGAAAATTCGCTTTTGTGTTCCATAAAAACTAATTCGATCATGCAGCTAGGACATTCTGAACAGACTAAATTCGCTAAACTGTGGGAAATTTCCCCAAGATATGAAAGCTCGGAAAATTTCCCGAAGAGACCAAAGTCCAGCTTTTTCCAACCGAAAGATATTTCCCTCCCCATTAATCGTACTATCCATGCATTGAATCAGTAAGTACCTACAGCAACTCCCATAAATAAATAAATAAGTGAATAAGTAGATGAAACTTCAAAATAGTCAATCTATCGCTGCTGCGTGCTTCGGGAAATTTCAACGCCCAAACATCCACGAGCACCGCATCCAGAGCGATCCAGAAAAACCGCTTAGCAACCTCATCGCCTCTGGTGCCCACTGCTACCGATATTTATCGTGATAACTTGTACAAAATAGGTTTTCTTTTCTTTTTTAGCAGTGTATGCTGAACAGACTTTGGACCACCCCACCCAAGGCGCAAAAACTGGCTCATAAATCTTACACCGTGCCTCCCATAACATTATGTACCAATCCCATAAATCTTCTAAAATAAGAAACCACTCTGCTCGCTGACAATTTGGAAACAGTTGCCGAAAGCACAAGAAAAAAGAACATTCGAGAATGCGCTTTTATAGGTAAACGAAGAGCGGTCGTTTTTCTGAATCAAAAGATTCCAAAAATCGCCTTTGAAGCAAATTTCTCGGCGGGTTAACAAGTGGGTGATTTCGGGATACCACAGCTCAACACTGATACCAGAAAAAAGTGCGTCACTTCTTTTTTTTCGGAGAATTCTAGAGCTCGATATTACTTTCTGGACCGTATAAGTACATTCACCGAGCAACTGGTCCAGGGCAAAATTTTGCCTGAAATTTGGAACGCTGCCAATAATGACATTTCCATGATCCAGTGAAGGTGCGTCACTTCTCTTTCCTTCTTTTTTTAAAGATGATCCTAGAGCTCGACATAACTTTTTGCTTTGTCTACAGTCATCGAGAAGCATCCAGAAACCAAAGAATCACTTGACTACTACAAGTGATCTTATACTACAATAACAACTAACAAAATCCCACTAATACCTCTAAAGTCCAAAGGTCATATAACAACACTACATATTGACTATGATATTAAGTATTCCACATAGAAAAACGCAATATCCGCTTTAGATAGGCAATTTCTCCTTCTTCACTTGAGCGGAAGCAATTTCCTCCATAGGCGCGGAATCAGCTAGAAAATGCCGGGGAAAAGGAAATGCATTTCTTCCGTGGATTCGATTCGCTTCCGTTCCATCACTTTACATTCCATCACGAGCACTAATTAAGCAGAAAAAAACGATGTTTTCCCAAAGTCAAACTGTAAACAGCGGAAATCTAGCGCAGATAAAGTGCAGTTCCTCCTATACTGTAAGCATTCCTGTAAGTTCTAGAAAATTCACACAGTAAATGCACAGTTAGAATAGCAGAAAAGGTTCAAATGTGCCATAGAATCAGTTAGACAAGTTTTCCGCAGAAATAAATGAAATAGAGGGATTGTTGAGAATTCACAATAGCCCTTGAAATACATAATCTAGAGATGAGCTGTTCAAAAATTATCACCTTTTATCATATTTGTCATTTTTGTCATCACACTTGTCACTTTCCTTGTTACCCTCATCCTGAGGGGTAGCATTGTGCTCCTGGCACAATGCAGTGAAAATAAATAAATAAATAAATAAATAAAATATAATTATGTTTATTTATCAAAATGCTTTCGGAGGTGCACCGAAACAAGCCTAGAAAGGTAACAGTAAATATCTCTCCTCTATTTCCTCCTCTCCTTCCTCTAATTTTTTTCTTATCTCTACTTCCTGACAAACATCTTTGATCCGCAATAAGTGAAAAAAAAACGACTCAATCCCGAAATGGATCCGGAAATTGTGGAAACTGGGCTAACACGGGACAGTGAAACTCCACTGTTTCAAGCAGAAACACCAGCAGAAGCTACAGTTTGTCGAACTCCCTATGTCAGCAGAATTTCGCCGAAGTTTACAAGTGCTGCACGCGGTGACTCACGGTGACCTCGTGATGAATAGATGGCAGTGGCTAAGTGCTTGGGCGCCGGCAAGTTTCCTCGCGTTAATCTCTTTGATAAATGTTCAACAAAAAAACATTGAGACTGTCGTTGAAAAAATGAATGAATAGCTTGATGCCCTCTTCTCTACGCTTTACTGCCTTGAGAGATTGACTCAACAGCGTCACATCTGAAAAATGGCGATGCGATCAAGCCATGTGATTGGCCAGGTGGGTGGATTGGCCAATCACAGAGCTCGGTTATATAACTCTTTCCACGTGCGACGCTGTGAACCAAGTACTATGGCTCAGTCGTTGAATCGCCTCAAAACTTATTTCCAACTGCAAAGAAATTATATAATAGTATCATGTAGTAGTAGGTAGCGCATGTAAGAGGGGATTCTGAGTGGGAGCAGTGCCAAAATCGGTTCTGAATTCCTCCTTCATTAAAGAATTGGTTTTCACTTTCCCAGAATTGAAGATGTTACGTTATGGACCTTATGGAGAATAGGGGCTTCCATGCAGCCTTGCTCACAACATATAAGATATTAAAACTAAAAAAAAATTCATGTTCAGAAAGGAAAAATGCAGAGGACCTGTAGAAAGAATCCATCTCAATGAGTTATGGTTCCCGCATACATATTTTTCTGGAATACAGGCACGACGACCCAGGATGCCCCAGGATCAGGTTCAAAACAAAGCTTTTCAGAGCGTATGAAATCGTTGGAAGCGTTATACGCAGAGGTATCGTCAACGAAGTTTCCTTCGCTGAGTGAGAGGTGCAAATGGTCCGAATGCTTAAGGAGGGGCGGCTATCTGTAACGGAGAGGTCCGTCGGCTGAGGGGCATGAGAGAATTCTAACTCTAAAGGCAACTGTTTCGCCATCGCCTCGGAAACGTCGCGGTGGTGTGCCAGGTGTGCACTGCTGAGCAAAAACAACGTCTTTTCTGTTGACCAGTGAAGGACACTCTTGGAACAATTTCTCATGCACTTCCTGGTTAGTGTGCCAGCGTCAGCATTGTTGTTTTGCCTAGGAACCAGGAACAAGTGATGAGCTGCACCGCTAGAACTCAATGAAAAAAAAAACAGCAAAGTAACACAAGGTAGGGTCATTGTTGAGATCACAGACAGATCTTCTGATGAAATGATTTTACTAGTGATTTCAGAGCGGTGCCGTTAACGCCAGATTTAAGTCAATAACCTGGTTGGACCTTGAGTTACGCCCTCGTTGAACACTTTCCCTCATGTATTCGCAATACTTCCTTTCCTAGCAGCTAATTTATTGCCGAGTTTGCACCAACTATCAAGTTCGAGATCAACTCCTGCAGACGAATGCCGGCGAACTCGCAAAGACGTTCAAAAAGCGGTTTAGTTTAGGAAAGAATAAATTTTCGGATTGGAAGAACCAGGAAGAGATAATCATGTATGTATACAGTCCAAGCATTCACCTCCATGCTCTTAAGAGTAAAAAAAATCTGTGGTACAAAAAACCAAAATCAATTTGGGCCCCATCTAGAACATTTTATAAACATAGCGGTAAATTAAATCCTAGACCTTCAATGAATTCAGTACTGCACTAAACCAAGGGGTATCTGATCGGCCACTTCTTACTTTTGAAAACTCCTTAGCTCTTGGTTAAATCGCGCAATAATATTGCCTTTACAGAGAGACCGGTACTATTACCGACACTATAGTGTAACAGACACTTACCTACATAGTTAATGTAGTTATTTTCATAAAACCAGTTTCTAACGAGAATTAGAATACATCAAAACCAAAGTACAGTGCTTTTACTGCGACGTTTTCGGAAAAAATAATCAACTTCCTCAAAAAAATGACGATACCCAATCCTCTTCACCCAAATGTTAGAGGAAGAAGAAATATGTAGGGAAATATGGGCTAGTTTTCCTCAAAACAGGTGTCAGGTAATTTTAGGACGAAAAAAACCCTTTTCGGACACATTGTAACTGGGCCTCCACCCCAATGCACCACTGAGATTACCCACGGTAAACGTGTTCATGCTCCAGTTAACGATGGGTAAATTTGGAAGGCAGTGGGGTAACAGTTTACCCTGGGTAATCTCAATGATGCATGCCCCGCCTGACCATTGCACTAATACACGACTTAGCTGCAGCCACATTCATCATTGACGTTACCCAGGGTGAATGTGTTAACATCACACAAACGCAAGCATCGTTAGCATGGGGGTCAACACGTTTACCCTGGGTAACCTCAATGATGCAAGAGATCCCTGCGAATGTATCGAGCACTCTTTTCGATTGTCACTTTCCAGAACTAGGGGTAATAAATCGTAACGTTGTTGGCCCTTTACAGAAGAATGTATTGTCTTCAAAGAACTTTTCGGACATGGGAAGGAAATGAAGACGTCCATTCGTCACAAGGACAACAGACTGAAGACCGCAACGTCAGAAGGACGCACGGAAGGAAAAAATCCAGAGATGGCTATCTTTGCAACAGCCAGAATTCACATGATGTGCGCGTATTCTCATACGGATTCGTGCGCGGCGATTTTTTTTTGCCGCGCACGATGACACGACGATGACGGACGGACGGACGCCGTCGTCGCCGCTAATCTTTTTAACCTTTCTCCCAACATCAGCATTTTATGTTATCACAGAACGACAGTGGAATGTGTGCGCGCCAGCTGTGCGCGATTACAGATGGCGCCGTCTGATCGCACAAGGACTGACTGCGTAGTTCGCTAATAAAACACTGGGCAGCGCTACGCGCGGCCCCAAAGCTAACACCATTGGACGAATCTGCAGAGGAGTTCACAGCGCTTAGCTGCTGAACAGCACCTCAGCACCTCACGCCTGGGAAGAAGCCAAGAAATCGTGAACGACCAGCTCGCAGCAGTTCACTCGAGTCGTTAAGACGGATGTAGTCACGTAGACCATGGAAAAACAACGCTCTGTGATCACTTGCAGCATTTGTTGGGGATCTCATCAAGCTTGTTGTAACTGTTCTCCGCAGCTGGTACACAACAATGCACATGCGATAGTTTCATAACAAAAAACTAGTCGCAGATGCAGTAAATTTTAGTTCCGGCTTATATCTTGAGAAATTCCAGACTAGCCTCTCATTTATAGAACATAAAAATCGAAAATAATTCTGGTTTCTTGTGTTTTGATTAAGAAAAAGTCAGGATGTCTCAGATTTCAAACAGATCCCCACAGAATTTGAAAATTGACCGATTCGGTTAAAAAAATTGATGTCTAGGAGAAATACTGGTGCGCCTCAACACCTCAGCGGATGTAACCGACAATTTTTAGGACAAAACTTCATATTATATTCATAGGAACTTCAAATATAGCAGATATGGAATTGTTAACTACAGCGGCAGTCGAACATTTTTGCACCACAGAAAACTACCCGCCTGGCCTGCCGCGCCGCACCTCCTGCGCGATGCGGCAGACCAGTTGAGTCCTGTGGTCGTCGAGCGTTGCCGGTGCTGATGTTCTGCATATGTTTTCACCTGAGCATTTCCTAGTGAAGGCAAAGACACGAAGAAAACTGTAAAAGACACCGCACAACAACAACAGCGTCCAGCTGGTTTGCCGCACCGCGTAGGTGGTGCGGCGCGGCAGATCAGACGGTAGCTATTCTGTGATGCAAGAGTGATTGAACGGTACTGTAGTAATAATAATTGAGTTACGTGATAATTTTTTTTGACAATTTGGACTTCGCCTTAGTCAATTGAATGAGTTTCTTGAGCAGTCAGTTCTTTTTTGGAAAAACTGCTGTTATTCCAAAGATATACTCAAACATCTGAGCGAATAGGCTCGATATGAATGGATATAATGCGTATTTCAGTTGGATAAGAATCGATAAATTGACGTCAGTGACGTAGATTTGATTATTTCGAATATTTTGAGCCAAATGTTTGACAAAGCTGAAGAAACTCTGCTCATGTCCTAGAAATGCGAAAGATATTAGCCACCAGTTAACCAAAATTAGCCTCAGTTCTCCTGGGAAAATTGGTCTATCAGCAGGACTTCCCTCTTACTTGCTAGTGAAAGCTCAAGAAAACGATCTGGTTCAAATGAGGACTACTAGTACCACAAGAACACCACCCATCCTGTCCTCAACGCTCGTTTCATAAGCTGGCTACGTATTTCGTCACTTCACAAACACAAGTGACGCATTCAATTCACAAACGAACTCTGAGTGTTCTCTTCAGTTACACTCATAACTCACATAGAATCGCTTCGTAAAAACACCACTTTACATTTTTTGCCAAAACCAGAATAGACTCCCCAAAATTTAACCAAACCATGATCGTTCCACAGACCGGCATGACATATTCGTTCTTTCCGTTCATAGTACGAGTACTGTATGGTGTTTACTCATCGCTTCTTTGATGGATAGTTTTACAATAATAACTGACAACTTTGTACAGTGTAAGGGAATGTGGGACGGGTCGAAATCATAGAATTCATAGGGCGGGGGAGAGGGTTGGGGGGGGGAGATGACAAAGTGAGAAATTATTTAAGGTGCAGATGTGAGCATAGTGGATATGGAAAATTATTTTTCGTTGCGAGTGAACACCTTTTTAACTTTACCTCTCAGATAGCAGTAACCTATGGTTCTGAACAAAGGACGGTACCCAAAAGGATCCAAAATGAGACGAGATTACCCGATAGAGGTCCTCATAGCCTAGAAAGCCTCGTTCTGCTTTTACGGAAATTCAAAAATGTTACAGTATTTTGAAAAGGGAATGGCGAAGATGTTCAAAATATGCAAGCAAACGTCTCGTTGTTATCAGACATTGTTTCAAGGAACCACTTGATTAAATTACAGTCACGTGGGCTTAAATTGTTTACTGGCGGTCCAGTCAAATCACTCCAGTCTGGCGGGCTGCTCGATTAACATGTTGGCAGTGAGCCAAGGGAAAAAAATCTAGTTTCTAATCAGAAAAATAGCGCCTACTCACGGACTGTGAACATTATGAAGAAGATATTTGGGGAAAAAAACTACTGAGGCAAAAAGAGGATATAACGGAACTGCAAGTGAAAAAACTGTACTTTAACGATTTTTCAGTGGATTCCAATAGCGCGATTCATGGAAGTTTCCAGAAAACTTTTGACTATAAATGTCACATTAATCCAAAGCAGACAAGTTCCGCATAAAAATGTGGATGTATTTTGCTATCTTCCCGACGGTGCTTTTCAATTTCCTCCAGGCCTGGATGCATCATTGAGATTACCCATGGTAAACAACGATGGGTGAATTTGTGCGGAGTTAACACTTGTATGATCTCAATAATGGATGCGGCCCTAGGAGCACATAACTCTTACAAATCTTCTGGAACAGAATGAATCCGCCCTTATCCACGAAACTCATCCGCTCTCATCCAGGGCGAAGCAAGGACCTTTTCAGAAGAAACCCTAAGAAATACGGGTACCATTGAGCCACAAATTCTCAGATGAGGTTGGAAAATAGCAGTAACACATCATTTGAGCTTAGCGAAAGCGCTGTACAACAGATTTAGTGCAGACGGCGGCGACGAGCCTCAACACAATGCACTTAGGCACACGTGAATAACAAGCACTATTGCAGTTCCATACACGTGTACAATATTTTCACTGCGAACAACAGCGAACTGCAGGGTTGGAGGTCTTTGCTCCTCAATTCTTTCATGTTCTAGCAAATTCTATCGTGCTTTTGATCATTAACAAAGCCATAGCAAGCACGGGAGATGAAGATTGAATCTTTGCCATCTGCTCCAGTTGACTAAGGACTTATAAGGCTAAGGAGCTTCTACCTGCTGGCTCCAGGAGGTCCACAGCCATCGTCGACAGCAGTAGTACACTATCATAGGCCGATCCAGAGCATCCTGCAGGGAAACGTTAACCTTCTGAGAAAGGGCAATGCATCTGGAGTGAGAAAGGAGCACGTTGCCAAAATACTCGTGGGGCTGACAAGCTTGTGCCTGCTGGTTGGAGAAAAAAACGATGTTTGATTCCAACCTGATCACCTTTCCAGCACTCAACAGCTGCCAGTCTGGATCACATCCGCTAGACAAGTCAGCCGAAGTCATGCAGCCATTCCTCAACTGAATTCCGCTTGGATTCCTTGCATTGCTGGAGTCCTAGTAGTTCTATTCCCAGAATGTTTCCTTCTCAGGGCCCCGTTGCTCGTTTTTCTGCCCCTTTCACGAATGCAAGTTGCTCAGCTGAGCTCTTGAGGGTGTCGAGGGCTTCATAAAGAAGTATGAATTGTCTAATGCCAAAAAATCTTCACCGACATTTCACATGAATGACAATGAATCACTCTTGTCGTGTCTGCGATGGCTATAATTCACAACTGTCAAGCGATATTCAGCCTTCTTCCGCTGATAAGCCGAAACAGAAAAAAACTGCAGCGGTCACATGGCACTTTGGCAATCTTGCGAATTCCTCGAATACGCTGCGACAGCTGTTCCATGCAGTTTCTCGGCCAGATGATAAAACAACTTAATACTCTTGTTCCGTGCACTGATACAATGTGACACTTTGCAGGAACGACCAAGGAATGTGCAGAAGAACGGAAGTCACAAGTCACGAGTTACCTTCACAGTAAAATGAGAGAAAATCGCACAAAACCACAGCTGAAACAGCCGTACCGCGTCACGGCACAGCTTCGGGAACACTTGGCTACGTAAGTGCACGAACACCAGGAACGTGCCGACCGCAATTGAGGTCAATAGCACTGCGTGCGTACGTGCGTGCGAAGCCCATCAAAGTGCGGAGAAGACCTTTCCGTGAGTCCCGAATCCATTATTCATAATTCTGAGAGAGGGAATAGGCACTTATGTGTACGCCGCATCAACGAATTCCAATAAAGCGAGCCAAAACACCAGCAATGCCCTTGTTTCAATGAATTTCAGCATATACGCGCGGTAATGCATATAAAATGTGAAAATTCATATCTTGCCATAAAGGCTAAGAATAATACCTGTAGATGGCAAGATAAAAAAGAATTATTGAAGTGAAGACGTTCGAATGTAATAAAAGGCAATTTTTGCCCAACTTCTACTTTTTCTCGCGTCGTTTACACTCAAAATGAACTTCGACCCTTCAGAATTAATTTTTTTAGAACATTGGGACTGGAAGAACTCAGAACCATCTTTTTTTTTTAGAAAAGAAGCAACAAATGTGAAATTCACCGTGGATCCTGGGCAGAATTGTATTTCTCTTATTCTTTATGCTTAAGCAGGTGCGCTCATACGGACAGAAAAGCAATTTAACGGAGGAAAAAGCACTTTTTTGACAGAAAAAGTCCATAGGTTGGAATCAAAAAAGTTTTGCGAGGGTGAAGCTTCGTATCCGGGAAGAGCGGTACGGTTGGACCTTGAAATTGGTCAATCTGTCTCACTGGCCAATCACAAAACCGGGACGCAGCGCCCTTTCAAGCACAACGAGTCCACCGGGTTTTTCTTGTTTCTCTCAAAATTCAGTGAAGATAATTAGAGCAAGTCAAGAGCTCAACCTTAACTTCAGATGGGATTTGCTATCCTTCTTCTCTTGTGCAGATTCTGTCATGGGTTGTGTTGCTGTTTTTGGAAGCGAAATTCTAGAATTCACTGGGAACATTATTCAGGAAAGGCATTGAACTTTCAAGACTCTGGATGTGAAAAAGTTCGACGTTCTCTGCGGCGTTTCAGAAAGTTCCGCTTTTTTAGCTTCTGGGAATGAAAGCAAGCCAGCAGGGGGCTGTTCCCATCTGTTTCAACGCTCCAAACCATTGAAGATGCAATCCGCTTGCAGTGCAAGCCTTGAAAGCAACGATTCGTCACGCAGGCTTACTGAAGCCTGTCCGAGACGGCCAAATCGCAATGAGTCTATCAACTAATTCCCATGTTCTCTCTCATTTCAAAATTTGCAATTGCAGTAGCAAAATGGAAATCTCCGAGAAAAATCGAGATTACGCTATCAGCATCATATCATCTTGGAAAATCTACTCATTAAGTCGTATTCAAGAAACCAATGATATCACTCCACTAGAGAACGAGCATACCAGATAAACCAAGCAAAAAACCCTAAAAATTTATATTTCTGGCGATGACTAGTTTTCAGGCAGCATGCGTGTCAAGGCAAAAGCCCATAAATACATGAGCCACATGAAAACGGAGGAAAAGGCGTCAGCCTTCGCCTCATATACGCGAGCAAGTGATGCAATGAGGGGAAGGGCGGGCACAGGAAAACGGCATAAATTCTGGACGCATTTTATTTCTCATTCCCAATGTTTGGCTTCTTCCCCTAAAATGAAATGAACCTTTGTCGTCATCGCCATTATCAGATCCATGAATCGTGCTACACTAGAAACCAAGGTAGAACAATGCAGCCCACTGGATGACGTTAAAAATGCCAAAAAGTTAACGCTACTAGTGATAACTACTATGGTGGGACCGGGTAATACATTAGATACCTATCGATTTATTCGAAAATTCAATTTGGAACAAGTCCGCGTCCGTGATTCGGATTTTTGAAGAAAAAAGGAGGGGGAGAGCAAAACAATTCCTCAGGAATGATAAGAGGTGTTTAGGTCTATCTATTTTTCAAATAATTAAATTCTTCGGATCCATTCCATAATAAGTAATTAAACAAATTGAGTTATTCAACTTTTATTCGGTCCCAAGTACAATAACTAGTACTTAGGGCAGGATAATGCATTCATTAGATCCGAATTCGAAAATCCGGGTTTGAATAAATCGAAAATTCGGATTTTCGAAAGAGATGAGGCAGTGCAACCCTACAGTAATGGTATGAAAAGTTTTAAGGCCTCCTCTTAAAAATGCAATCGTTATTTGGCTTTAACTTGGCCCTAAATTTACATAGCGACAATATCGACGCTTACCAAGAAAAAATATGGCTCAGTAAACCTCACATCTTACTACTAGGGCATCCATATCACAATCAAGTACAGAGAAAATTAGCAATCTTCCCCCTGCAAAAAGAAGAGACCGCATGTCAATGATGGATGCATTAAACAGAAACAGAAAAGTGTGACGGCGATGCGTGCACCGACGTTGCTATAAATATCGCGAACGGCCGAACGAATAAGTGCAAGACGCGATGCGATTCTGCAGACTACAGCATTCCATCGTTGTGAAGCTGACGAGCAAAAAACGCTCCGAACCAGTTCTTGGTCGTCCGCCCGAACGCATTGCGATAACGACTGTCAGGAAAAAACGGCAATATGCGGCTCGTTGGGAGAACAAGGGCGACACGGGGCGGCATCACTGAGGTCAAAGCGACCGACAGCGTTCATATGAGTTCAAAATGAGGACATTCCACGCAGAATTGGCTCCACTCAACATAAAGGGACTGGAACGTGGACTTGGCCCGGTGACGTCGCAACCCATACACAGTTTCCTCTTTCAAATGATTTCGAATTTCTAAATAAAAGGTATTCTCCCAGAATTGCAAGCGAATTCCAAATTCGCTGCAACGAATGTTCCCGAAAATAGGAGCTGGCCACTAACGATGTAACCCAATAATTGATTTTTCAGCGAAAGAGATAGAAACCAGACAACATCCATCGTCAAGAGATGTGGAAGTTTTTCTCAAAGCTGTAATTCGATCAAGCCAATTTGTGAGCAAAGTCCGAAGTGAACAGCATTTCGGTTCGGAGAGAGACAGCAGAGCTCAAAAAACAAGACTAACAAGAAAGAAGAGGAAAGAAACGGAGGGAAATTTAGCAGCAGTTGGTGCAGAGAAATGCAGGGGTGAGGGGGGGGGGGGGGCAGGCAAGAAGGCGACAAAAATGAAAAAAAAGGAAAACCTAAGAAAACATGCAAAATGAATGAATATACATGCCATATATTGATAAATGAGTACAATCATATAGGACCTAGCGACTACAACTGCCATAAAATGGCTTATTTCTCCTACAAAATACACCATTTCTGCCCATTCAAATCCAGAATAATCAGGGCCGCAGCTGAATTCGACAAACTATTCAATCCTTTCTGTAAAAACCTAGACTCATACGACAAACAGTGCAAGGAGATCATTGCAGCTAACCTAGATGGTTCATATCTTCCAGAATTCTTAAGCCTGATCCAAGTTGGCCCTCAAATCTTACAATAACTTAGCTTTCGGGATCTATTTTCCATGACTGGGGTGCGGACGGCGTTCTAAAATATGGGGACCCGCCTAGATCTAGACAGATTTTGTAATTCTGGGCAAATTTAGTCGGCTATTTAGTTTGAGATGGATTTTGTGAATATTTCCGAGAAAAATTAGTCATATGGGCGGGGCTTGCCCATTCGTTACAAGCGAAAATCCAACCTTTTCAATTACATCTGAAACAGAGAGGCAGGATTCGGGAAAATTTGCCATTCGCCCAAATTTAATGACCTAGTGTCCTTGCGCAAAGCCCCATTCAATACTCCAAAATCCAGGATTGTGTTCTATCCACACGTTACAGCATTAGAAACTGCCATAGAAATCGAGTTGATTGTTGTCGATACTATATTCGAGCTGTGCAGCCAATCCATCCAGTAAAAGCCCCTAGAATCATCAAGTCCCACAAGATCGCGTGCGGAGAAAAAGGGCGCGGGTGGAAATGAGGAGATAAAACAAAGGAAGCAGGTCTGTCTTTTTCCCAGAAACTAATTTCTCTAAAGTGAACCCGAACAGCGCATCATCTCAGGAGGACGCATGCACTTGTGGATTAGCGCTCGGGGAAACTCCAGCGTCTAAAGGGGGGGGGATCCAGAAAAACAAGCTGCTCTCATTTCAAAAGCATAGGAACTCAGAGGAAGAAATGCAGAGAAGAGCATACGGGCTCCTTCTGCACTAGAAATTCTCGCCACAGCACACAAAGCAATTTCAACTCCACGGCAACGGAAACGAACGGCCCAGCCCCAGTTTTTTCATTATGCCAGTCTATTGATCTGCCAGACGCGGCGCCTCGACGACGACGACAACGACGATAGGCCGGCGACACAGGGTGCAGCTGCACTCCGCCGCTTCGACGGCGGCGGCGGCGGCTACGTACATGACGCGGTGCATGCGTGGGCTGCGTCGATGACGCTCATTTAAAAGGGTGAACGTTCGGCTCACGTACACGTACTGCTGTTTAAATACAAAACGAATGTATCGCCGAGGTCGTCAGCACGCCCACAATGCACTTCGACAGATGAACGCGGAAGATAATGAATGGTACAGTTATGCAAGCGAGCAACAGAAGAAAAATGATGTTCGAAGATGATCAGCATCATTCACGTGCATATCAACCAACATGTGAATAGCAAATGGAACTATTCAGAACCTCAAAAACAAGTTTTTGATCGCAACTCGAACTTGCTCGCCCAGAAGCTTATCAACAACTTACTTTCACACTTCCTCGCCGACAAGTTGTACACCCGAAAGCCTATCGACAACTTGCTCCCGCCTTTTTCCGCTGCCAATCGGCGAAAACAAGTTGTCAACGAGCATTTAGGTGGATCCCCTGGAATGGGTCGCCAAATTCTCGAAACCACTTTATAAAATGGACGAAAATTTTGTAAGAGCTTATTTTTAATAGTGTATTTTTAATCATGTTTCTTGAGTAGTTTTTTTTTACTAATTATTCATTTTATTCAATTAATGTTTCTACTAATTTCTTTCTATCCGGACAACTTGTCGGCAAGTAAGTGTGAAAACAAGTTGTCGGCAAGCTTTTAAACGAGCAAGTTTCAGATGCGATCAGAAACTTGTTTTTGGGGTTCTGAGAATGAGTATAAGATACAAGAATTTCAAGTTCTCCTTCGCCACTTTTCCTTCTGATAAGAAGTCCTTGGCAAAAAAAAATTATGGATCAGAACCCAGCAGTGAAAAAAAAACAAAGTCTCTGTTTAGCCAAACCACCACCAGACTGGCAAGATCGTCATCTGTTTATCCATTACTCTACATATTGCGGTAGACAAACAGAGATTCAGAACGCGGAAGTGACGAAATCACAAGGCAAAGGCTTCCGAAGCCCTTCGCACTAATAACTAAGAGGATATAAGGAACCCTTCACTAGACACCAACAAACGGAGCCGAGAACTAAGAGATAAAACTGTCGACAGGCCAAAGATCGTCCCGATAATTCTTATTTTACTCGTATATATTTATTACATGAGCTCAAACACCCATGCGTAAGGGGAACATCCCCCGATACAATGGCAAATCAGTAAAACATAGCAAAGCTCATGGAAAAGGCAAAAGGAACGTGGAAAAATGCAAATCAAAAGGATAACATCCAGATATCCACGACTCCAATGAAATATTTGAGTTTCTTAGAGAATTTTATTATAACGCCTGGAATATTCTCTCCCTGCATTCTACTACACCTGATTTCCCAAAGCCTGAAAAATGGGCCTCGCTGTCTTTTTGCTTGGTTTAGCAGTCAAGGCACACGGCTCGGTTGTCTATTTCCGTCAGCGCACATCCACAAATCCATAATTTTGCATCTATTCAATGTAGAACAAGCCGAAAGCTATGTTCATTGAATCGGCATAGTGCTCGCAGAGAGACCTGGCAAATAATCATAAACCACAAAGGGGGAAATAATGTATCTGGGCAAGAGATTAAATCCGTTTCCCTCTGGTAGGCACAGTTACCAAGACCAAAAATCGCCAAAAACTGAGAGAAAAGCTATTGAACACTAGATCCCATGCGTGAAGGACAAAATGCTCTCACTTTCGCGTATTTTCGAGAAGAATCCTGGGCAAATTGACACACTCGAATTCACGTGAAACCGTGCCCCAGCAAAACTGGCCACAGACCCTATCCAAGTCCCACCCTTTCTACAAAAACCACTTTCCACTTCGCAGCAATTTAATTCACACATATTGCCAAAATGTCTGTATACATGCTCCTGCTCACGAAAAGTATGCACAGTAACGAAGGTGGTCTTCGAAAGGTAAGCTCAGGTAAAAGTAGTTCTCTATAACCGTTATGGATAAAGGATTAGCAAATTTCCACCCAAGGTTTCAGAATTCTGACGTGTTCCATGCTCATAATCTCCAGTTTTTTCCCAAGAAAAGAAAAAACTGGATGATGTCAAGCCATATTTGTCACTTTTGCCCTCTCAGGCTTCCATATTTCGCGCTCCTTTCTTTCAGCTCCCCCATTTCCGGCCCCTCTTTCATGGAACACTTCCGTCCAGCCATGGATTAGGTATGCAGTAAAAGTGCAGTGGTAAATCCTATAATCGGAAGTGTTCCTCGGGATTACGTAGGTGGGCTGATGATACCTATCGTAATCCCTTTCTGTTCCTAACCTTTTCCGTTTTCGCAGTAAACACAGAAAGAACACACAAACACCGGTAAAGATACAAATATGTAAGGTCAAGAGACGAGTTATCCACATTTTTGACAACAAATACAAAATAGGGCATGGGTATTACACTCTTTGTGTTCCAGTTTTTTTTTTCCTTGGTGGATTCTATCACATCGTGGATCCTGGACTTTGTTGCCATGCTGACTCCAATCATGCAGATCGACGAATATCCCAGTTTTAACAAGAGTACATGTTGCGAGTTTCCAGGATCATTAGTGAGCGCTGATCTCTCCGGTGCTCATAGCGCAGTGACAAGACGCCTCATGGCGCTCACATGGTCGACGGTTCGATCCCCGACCCTGTCGATCAAGCCATTCACCCCTTCGAGTCTGTAAATGAGTACCACAGGAGTTTGGAGGGATAGAGCGCTTCCTGGCACATCAGATGCATCTCGCAAATCACAGTATAGGGTATATACTCATTCAAGGTCTCTAGGGCCCTTGAATGAAGTCGAATGGCGCATCCCAGGAACGGGAATGATTAAAACCGAGCCGATTTCATCCTTATCCTTACCAACGCCTCAAAAAAGGAAGTGAGGTGCGACATTCAACAACTTAGGCATCTCAGTAGAGCCTGATGGATGACACTATGGTAGAAAGCACAACGATGAGGCTAATTCTTGCTGTACAAAACCTTTGCTCTCATTTTTCAACAGCAACTATTCACCTGAATGTGACTTTGTGCTGTATCACTGTACAATCACATCTCTAAGATGATGATTCACCCAAACTTTACGATCCTATGTTCACGTGGGTGGCTCACAATCGTTAACGCCATTTGACGCGATCCAGCAACATCAAAGCGCAGGAATAGATGGCATTTCCAGAGCCATTAACTTTTTGCTGCCTTTTTGTACTGAGTCATCGTTTTCTAGAGCCTTAAAACTGTTTGTAGTCTGCAATCTGCGCTCGATGTTACGAAAACCCGCTTCTTACAGCGCTAGGCTTACATCACGCAATTATCCAAGCCATACATACATAATTCCCCAAGCCATTTTTTCCAAACATCGAAACCACCCTAGAAAAAGGGTAATTTCTTCCTCTGAAGGTTTTTATTCGTCCTCCCTCCGGATGTAGTTCCCATGAGTGTGGTACTTCCCGTTATCGCTCAAAAATCAAACTAAGTTCATACTCTAGGAAAGTTTTTGATACTGAAAGTGCTCTTATCCTCGCGAAAACATGAATATGGAGGAAGTGCCTCGTCCAGGATCACTTCCAGGATCTTTCCGCGAAATAAATTTTCGGGAGACGTTGGCATGGCATATATAATTCCTTAAAAAATTGCAGGAAAACCTGTCATCTGAATCCTAGAATCCAGAATGCCTGCCACAGGCCTATGCAGTAAAAGAATCTATTGTTGGTACTTACCGTCCCGTCGTGGCGAACGACATCTGCCACAAGCTTGTGCAGCAAATGATATCTACCGTTTGTACTTATCGCACCCTCGTGGCAGATGTCCAAATGGGCACCCGAAATTCTCCACAGAAGAATGAGGACGGTTTTTTCTGCAGTTTTGTAAGGAATCATGCACATAGTTTTGGTCAACACCTCCTGATAATAATTTTTGCACGGAAATGTCGAAAAAACCTTAAGATGAGACATTACCTTTGTGGGTGCAACAACCGCTCTTTCCCTCAGGAAAAAGATTTTTTCACAGTTAACTTATTCTCATCTGGCACTTACAAATTCTACTAGACATTCCTCAAAGTCCATATATGCACACGCATATGATTAGTCTATACAACTTGCATTAAAGAGCTGAAGTTATAGCTACCGTATTCCATATGCTCAAGGCAGACTGTTTCCGCTAAAATATGTAAAATTCGGATTCGCTTAGGCATGCATAAACACAGTATACTTGCACTTCCCTCTAGTACTGCCTGCTCGTATGGCGCACTCCTTAAACGACACAATATTTCAGTGAGAATCTTGATACGCTCCTTTATTGTGGCTTTTCATGTGAATGCAACACTATCCACGTGCATCGCAAGAAGAAGAAACGTTTCTCATCGACATCGCCTTCGTCTCATTTTCTTCGCTAGCACTGGGAATGGGAAACGGGACGAAGACGGCCCGTTCGGGTCGGTCTATTGCACTGGTTTAGTACTATCTTTGCCAACAGCTGTGCAGTACTTGTACAGGATAGCCGAAAAGTACTTATGGGCGTCACGAGAAAAGTTATTTTTCCTTTGAATGCCACAAACAGCTTGTGTTTACTATTGCAACGGGTATGCAACCACATGAAAATTCTATCTTGTAAATGATTCCCGAGTTGGCTTTGTTTGGCCTTGATATAGGCCTTCATCATTGACATCACGAAACTCAATGTGCGCCACAGGTAGTACTCCTCGCGTATTTCAGTACGGCCCAATTTTCCCTTTACGTTAGCAATTTTTTGCCTTTTTATTGCCTGATGACCTTCTGGAACGTTCCTGATAGAAATTTCGAATGGATTTCTTTTTTTTGCTGCATTGGTGTCTCCAGAGTCGCCTGTGATAATAAAACATCTAGAGAGGCCTGCGGGTGAACACGCTCTAATCGCTTCAGGAAACGAAGTTGAATAGTAGGTGAAAAGAAAGAACATTTGATGACGTATCAACTGCTTGCGAAACGAACATGTGATAAAACTTACAAATAAAGGCAAACAAAAGTGTCAATTGAGGAGCCCATACTTTTGGGCCACCCTGTATTACGATTAATGCAAGCTGCAACGAATTACCCTTGAGCAAGTCTCTTTAGATTACTCAAAATTGCCCTCGTTTTGCAATTTTTTCTTTTGTGGTCGTACATACATTAACGCTAAAGCACGGCCTTCACTTTTTACTAGTCATACGGCAAAGTTACTCGCTTAACATCTGCAACCACAAAACAAACTACAAAATGATGCAAACCACGTTCACGCACGACTACATCCCGTACTTTGCCCCTACCGATAAGAAGCAACGTCACAAAGTGTAAAGTAGCTGATGAACTGTGTGATCCCACCATGTTTGAGAGAAAAAAAAACATTGCACCGACGATTTTCCCAAGGAGAACCGAACATAGAACTATACATTAGATGTATCGGAGCAGAATATCGACAATACTACCTACCTGATATCATGCATACTGCCTCCAACTCTGACAGTCTTCGAAAGAGCCGAATGATTGTTACCGTGTTCACGTTCTGGAGAATGCAGAGCTGCAAAGAAAAATTTGAGACACCAAGATGTGAAAGCCTCTCGTGTTATCATAATTTCGCTCCGCGCAAGAAACTTCCACAAACTGTTAACATCCGTTAATATTGCAGGAACAGTATTTGGTTCTGGGAACTTCAACCTATTTGAGAGCGCATAGAATAATTTACTTCCCCTCCCCCCACCATTCTCCTCTACAACCGACTACCTTTTGGGTCTGTATGCATCACTGAGGCTACCCAGGGTGAATGTATGTTGACGGCAGTGTTAATGACGGATAAACTTGGGGGTCTTAAAGGCAGCACTCACGGAAATTTTCACTTCTGAAATGAGTCGCTTAATATGTAGCCGGCCGCTGGACAATCGCAACAGTAAGTTGAACACCTTGAATGGCCACCTACCTGCGAAGACACTGCCGTGGACACATATACCGCTCTGGACATTAGGGTCCCGTCGCGCCAACTAACGCCTTTGACAGGGTGTGTGCATGTGGTTCAGTGGGGGCGTGTCTATGAAATTCGTACCATTTGCAGGGTTCCGTGCCGGGACCCATCACGGAACACTCGTCCGCGCTGTGGACACACATGAAATACCGCCATCTTTTTCTGTGTTTTTCGCGTCATCGTTGTCAATGAGTTCATCGTCCCTAAAAACCCCGATATACCGCGAAATCTTCAACCCAAAAATTTCCGTGAGTGCTGCCTTTAATACGCTAACCCTGAATAACCCTAATAAAGCATGCTGCCCCTGCTTTAATAAGGCTGATGATATACTCCTCAAGGAACATAGTGCTTCCGGTCGATGCGGCACCGTCTACACTGGTTTTGGTGCGTGTTGATTGCGGATTGACAACAGCGACAGCTCCAGTGACGCGCCATCCCAATCGATATGCATCAACACCGGCGTCGCCGAGGTGGCAGCAAATGAAAGCGCTACACTGCTCGAGAAGTACAGCAGCAGCCTAATGCCCCATGAATAACGTGATAAAGAGTATCGCACAAATATCCGGGACCTTTAAGGGGTTTATCCTTCATAATTCTGAGCGTGTTTATTCCCTAATTATATGTATGCGACCATAAAACGAAGCCACTCTAAAACTATAGTCGCTCTTGAAATAGATTATATTCTCATCAACGAATTCCTGTACGCAATTCATTCGATCAAAAATACCTCAATTTGTGAGAGAATATTCCTGATAATGTGGTAAGCGAATTTCCGAAGCAAAAATTGCGTTTTCTTCTCTTTTCTTAACTCACTCCTATCCTTGCGATATTTTTGTAAACTTGTCAAAGCGGTATATATGCACAACAGTTTTTTTGATTCATTGTGTTTTACAGTTGAATTTGCATTGCTTTCTTCGCACGCACATGACCGCCTCTGAATAAATACTAAATACTAAATTCCTAGGCAACACCTCGTCCCTTCTAGCATTAGAGATGAAATCAGTGCATGTGGCCATGAAACTCAAAGTAAAAAACACAAACAAACATAGAAAGAAATTCATAGATCAAAAACCTGTGCAATGTTCATGCCGCTACGTTTTTGGACAAGAAATTCAGCGACAAAGTTTTGACTATTGTGAGGAGCGTGATTTGAAAAAAAAAAACTGCAAGCATTTGTGAGCAGTCAAACCTCAGTCCTAACTTGTGTATAGACAAATGACTAACCGCACTGTCATGTGTCAGACAGATAAGAAAAGCCGTATATACAGCGAGTAACAAATTATGACAGATGTTGACAGTTTTTAATGAATTGAATACATGAAAGTGATCAGTTGTTTGCACTTACCACTTCGACTTTTACGATGACCATGATGGTGATGATGTCGTGACAAAGATGCAGCGTCAGTCATTGCTTGATATATAGAGGCCGCTGAGTTCCAACGAGCAGCACTGCAACGAAATTTATATGTATGCAAGGTCATACGCGACGTCTACAACTACTTAGCAGTTTTCTACAGTGTTTTAGGACTTTACTTTATTTATTTATTTATTCAATACGTATGCTTAAGGCATAGTGTTACAAAGTTAGTACAAAAAAAAAAGAAAAACAAATCAAAGTTGATTGACATTATATACAATATTGCGTCCAGAACGTTATATATGACATATAAAAACATATCTAATTGAAATATCTCTTGAAAATGAAGTCAGTTTCAAAACATCAGAATGTCTTGTACTCAACATGCGAGCCATACGACGTTTAAATTGACTTTGCCTCATAACTGACGGCAGGTTCTTAATTAAGAGGTCTTAAGAGGTTAATATTGGCATTTCCAGCTGGAAAAGGTAAATGACCTAGCTCTAATGCTTGTTCTTGGGTGAGGAAGGATATTCTTGTATGGCTCACCTCCCTTCCGCGAACATGTCAATTCAAAGAAATTTATCGCTCCATCTACACTCGAGTTATGTAATAATTTGTGGACCTGCATAAATCAAATACTTTGCGCCGGGATTCGAGAGAGGAAATAATTAGGGGCTCAACAGAGGGCTTAACATGCAACAAATATGACTAGCATATTGAATTCGGTCGGTACGCAATTTTGAGAAAAACGGGTAACTCAGGTATGGGGAATGGGTGGGCATGGTGGACGCTAAATGGATGTGCTGAAATGATGAGATCCTAGGGATCGCAAGCTTCACTGAGATCACCCGGGTGAACGTGTCAACAACCCTGAATATACCCATCCTTAGAATGGACGTAAACACATTTACCTAGGGTAAACTCTGTGGTGCATCCAGACCCAGACCCTTTTCTTGATCCGGATTCATCATTTAGGTCACGTGTTGGCGCACCCAAGTTTACCCTTTACCTAGAATTCATAGAAAGTCTACCCATACGTGACGTTGATTACATCCAGCGGCCAGTGGCAATGCGAGAATGGGTTGCCAAATTTTTGGAATTACAATACAAATAAAAATCCCGTATGAGTTTATTCTCAATTTTTCATTTCTATTGTTGTTTTGGAACAATTTTTATTAATTACTTATTATAACCGATATTTTCATTGATTTTATTTCCCATCTGGGTCCCCAAAGTGGGGGAGATCCCAATTATTTCCCACGCCCTCCCCCTCCCCCCCCCCCCTTCAGCCAATTTCTGCGTCCAGCACTGGTACACACAGTAGCACTTTGTCTTGAAACAAAGACCCCTCAAGCTTAGTGGCAGATTATCGATTAGAACGCATTGTTGTAGCCTAGAAGTCAAACAGGAATTTACCAACTCAATCAAGCAGTAACAACAAAAGGGTTTTTCTTCATCATTGTACCACGCAAAAATAGCATAGTGATGAATGAGTGCTCCTGAAATGAATCATTCTAATGACAGAAAAACTAAATGAGAGAGATTGGCGCAGAAGATAGAAGACCTAGGTGCACACATTCTATGTGTACTTGCGTAGCGAAGGTATCCTCCACGGAATTATAGTCATTAAGGCCTCAGATGCAGATGCTGAGTTCTTCATCCGAAACCTTGATATCTTGGCAACTCTGCCCAACGACAACCTTATCGTTTAGAAGGTTTTTGCAAAGCCTCATCTGCATCCTGGTATTTGAAGCTCTCTTCAGCTTCAAGGCCATCGTTTTTAAGGTTCCCAAGTGATCGGAACCAGATGGAGCTGCCGATCACGATGATGTACATGATCTGGTCCTAGCACGCCAAAAATCCGTTTTTGTGCTACTTCCTCTGGGGAGCTCCTGAGCTGAGTCAGTGAGGGAGCGCGAGATCCCCTTAACATGCACTCCCGTGCAAGGAGCTCATCACTTAGCCAGTTAGGGGGAGGCAGGAGTTTAGCATGCACTCTCCTCGCCATTTTTTCACCAAAAATTCCGTGAAAAAAGAGGCTCGGAAAGTTTTTTAATCTTTTGGACTGGAATTCCCAGGAGCTGCTGACAACCATGAACCACGGTTCATGACTGTCAGCAGCTCCTGGGAATTCCAGTCAAATCCATATCCTAAGACTCATTCTAAGGTGGGACCGTGCCTTTAACAAACATAACCCAGGATTTATACGTTTGAACTCCTTTGTTAGGAGTTATATGCACATTCATCTATTGAAGTGACAGCTAAGTCCACGCTAGATAACCATAACCACTATAGGAGGAAAAAGTATGGTTGAGAATAGAAGTGATAAGAAAGCAAAAAAAATGATATGATGGAAAAATGACCTCTGCGGAACTGTGCCAGCTTTACTGAAAGAATCCATTAGAAAGGTCAGCACTATCCCACAACAGGACCCTAGAAACTTCGAGAAGTTTTTCCACTAAGAGTTATCTCAGCAGGGTTTTCGGGGCGATGCACACGAATCGCACCCGCGGCCGCATGAACCATTGAGATCACCCAGGGTAAACGTATTAACACGCCGTATATCTACCGCTCGTTAACACGGAGGTCAACGCGTTTACCCCGGGTAACCTTGATTATGCATGCGGCATTCGTTTCACATCGTAACTCCGCTCCTATAGAGTTACCGTAGGAAAATGGTAAGTACGGTGTCTCATAGACCCCATAGAATCCCCATAAATTTAGCACAAGGGTTTCCTGAATCGCTGAATACGATTATTGTATCCATTTCGAACCGCAATCCCATTTTTGTAGGATCACGCGAAACTGCCCACATTTCAATGCGAAAATGGCTGTGTCATTCAAAATTATGTAGATGATAGCAGTAAGCGCTTGAAATTATCCCTCTGGGCAAAATTTGAGTTGTTGAAGATTTTCAAAGTGCCGTCTCTACTGTACACCTATCGTAACCCTATAAGAACGACGTTATTGTACAAAATGACTTCGACATTCGTGATCAGAACCTTGATCACCTCTCTTATGTAAATTTTCAGCGGGAAGCACTTTTTTTCGGAATTTTTGAGCCCCCAGATGTGGAATGGTGCCAGAAAAACTTTCAAACTTTACTAGAGCTTCTTAGCAGGCGTTAGGTTGCTAAGTAAAAAGTGCTGGCAAAATGTGTTCGGATCATTCTACGCAGTTTTTTAAGCAGTTTCAAAAAGTGATATATGTTCGCGTGTACAAGATGGATTTATGTCATTAAAAGGTACGACTTTGATCGTTTTTGAAGACTTTTTACTATTTGCACAAGTAACTCAACTCTCGTAACAGGCATCAAACACCACTAGTATATATAGGCATCAAACACCGTTATACATCTGTTATTGAAGAAGAAAATGTTCAACAATTTTCACAAAAATAGCAAAGATGCTGAATAATCACGTCACCCGGTTTTTAAATAAAATATTTACTTATTCCACTACAGAGTCATCTGAAAAACCAATTTAAATCATAAATTCATAACTCTGAACATGCATGAAGGTAATTCCATCATTTCAGTAACAACATGAAAGGTTTTCCTACTAAAATAAGGTCATTCATTAGTTCTTATTTAACTCAATGGAAACAACATTCCCCCTAGACGGCTTTTTCCAAGATTTTGCTACTTCTGGTTAAACATGGTTCCTTCGATTCTAGTAAAAACTTCGATATTTTTGTGTTTCCAAAATAAACAATCGCACCGCGTGGGATGTTCGATTTTGAACAAGATGAAAAATACACAGGAGGTTCAAAAAGAGAGGAACATATCCTTGCTGGAAAGATAGGGAGGGCTGTAAGGCATTCTGTTTTTTCACAGTAATCGATTTTCAGTGTAGGCTCCTAAATTATCAATTATGTAGACTATCTAAAATCTAAACTGCTGGCTTTTAATACACATTCCCATATCTCCCCCCCCCCCGCCCCTTCCTTGGAGAGTGGTTCCCCAAGTTTTTAAAATCACTTATCAATAACTTGGAGATCGGCCACAAATATTAACTCCACAGCAGTTGAACATTTTGTACGAACTTATTTCAAATCCTTATTTTCACTGGAATTTTTTGAATAATTATTTATTTGACTGCAAGTTCAGAATGATTCGTCATCAACATTGTTCTTGAGTTCCTGCCATTGAATTGCCATTTTGGCAGCGACCCCCATTCCTCTGTTCACCACTTCCCCTCCCCTCCCCCCCCCCCCGCTTGCGTCCATCATTAATGTGCGCATATTTAACTTTCAATTACATCATTTTTTTCATATATCTATGTAAATACAACGTGGTAATGTCTTAGAGATATTCAAGAATAATAACGACAACTACAAAGAACTAACTCTTTCTGATGGTACATAGGTGACACGCCTAATGAGTCAGCGATCACGTTGGCACGGCTGCACGAACAAGGCAGAGGACAGACACACGACGACATAGTTTCTGGAAAGTTTCTGGAATCAGCGAAAAAATTTGCAGAACGGCAACGATGACTGGACACTAACGCAATACGAATATTAGTAATGAAAAATCATTGGCGAAATCTCTTGCAGCTTCCATAGCAACACAGCCCTGATAATACTATTTTGCATATTAGTTATTGTGCAGATTATGCACATGAAAGAAAAAAGGAAATGAAGTTCCATGAGCAGACGAAAATCAAGAAAAAAAAAACAACCAACAGGAAAACAAGGGCTAAAAAAATTAGGGAGCATAACAACGTCATGGTCGCTTCGTGATATTAGTGGAACAATGCCTCGCTGTGCTCTGGAGTCTTCAAATGAGAATTCTCGCCAATATTTCACCCATGGAGGTTGTTTAATATGATGAGAATGAATCTGACCTTGATCTGGTCACGCAAGCTGGTGTAACTATGCAATAGTTACCCCCAGAACTTTGAATAAAATCAAGACAAATCGACTCGATTCCATCTGTCACTCGTTCAAAATATTTAAATTATGGGAAAGTTATAAAGCAGTTAAACAAAAATTTCGTCATTATCGAGGACATTGGTAACCATAATTCCATAGATTCGAACCAGCACTTCTACATTGGGGCCAAGGCGTGGAAAAATTTCTTATTCATTGAACAAATAGCAGATTTAAAGAGGCAATTAAAGAGGCAATAGACGCACATGGTCGATGGTTCAATCCCCGCCCAGGACCAACGGAGCGTTCCATGCAAATTGGAACCAGATTCGTCTGAGAGAATGAAACGTTAACTTTTACATCAAGTACCTCCCCCTCCCCTGCACTACAAATTTTACAGGGCACAAACTGGAACGCCTCTGTAATTATAAGTTAAACTCCAATGTGAGATGAATCTCTAAAAAATTGGTTAATGTCGTACATATTATATATTTATTTCATAACAAGCATTCTTCCCTAAAGGCACGCCGCAGGTGACAGACGTCACCAAACCGATATCGTCAATGCCATAGCGGAACCCCATAGCACTCTCGTGTGCTATGGCATTCGCTAAAAGAACTCATTAGAAATGGATATCTGCGAAGAGTCGACATTGCTGAGAGTGAATGTTTGTCAGCTTCTAGCATGTCCTCTTTACAGCACTTTGGAAAAAAGAAACATTTTATAAATGAGACTTGACGATACAAGCTCCATCAAACTTCTCCTACTGATTCGTTGGCGAAGAATGAGAAAACATAGCAGCTGACAATGAATGTGGATTTATTTTTCATGGTACAGGAGTCTCGTCGATTGAATTGAATTTCCGGCACTGGGCTTGCCATGCTTTTTCAGTGAAAACAAACACATGCACATGAATCCGGAAGCCGTTTGCAATTTTAACGCAAGAAAATACAGTAGAAAATGACCATAACACCCTCAAAAACTTATGTGCTCATCCCTGTTACATTCCCGACCGCCGTTCGACGGCTCCTCCTCCGTAAGAGCATTAAAGAGTCAAATCGATGTATAAAAATAGTTAATACGCAAAGCAGCAGCAATTCTGGAAGCATCGTCCACCCCGCGGGATTTAAAAGAACACAAGCCACCGGAAGAATGTTGTAAAAGTATTGTGGATGCTGCCTGGATAATGCTGGAACGCTGGAGATCAATTTTTCGAGTAATATAAAATTTATCGCACAAAAAAAGGAGACGCTGGAAAAATCCATCATTCCACATGTGCAGAACCAATGAAATTTTCCACATTATCCGATGGAAAAGCCGGTAGCCAGCAAATTTTGGCAAAAAGGAACTACTACTAAGAATAGGGGGCGAGACCATGGCAATATCATGGAAGGAGGCTGGATGACCTACTCCTCAACGACCTAGGAAGAAGTATGTATATGATCTTAAAGTAACAAGTGATAAATGTAAGTAAATAATTACTAAGAGTGACTCTAGTAGCATCAGCATTTTTGTGTATATGTAAAAGTACTCCGAGAGCATTTACAGTCCAAATTTATTGCCTAAGGGCTAGAAGCTGAGGATGCTTCACGGGCAGCCATAAACGGAAGCGATGCGCCTGCGCGACGTCACCCTTCCCAGCATTTGAAAAACCAAACTGCTGCTTAAGGGCTTACGTCCGACTTCAAAAATAGTCTTCGTGATATTTATAGAGACTGGACCTTCTGAGAAAGAAAATATACGTCAAATGTCGCAAAACATTCGAGAAGCCTTTTTAGTGGTGTTTTCAGCGAGAGTGGGAGGAGCATCGGCTGCCTGGATAAAAACAAACGATTTCTTATCACAAATGGGCCACAGTTGTTTGACGTCGTTACATATATCAAGCACAACCTGCTGTTACAAATCACACTGCCTCCGCAAAACGAATTATTTATTTGCCATTTCGAATCATTTTACGAGTGAAATTGGAATCAGCCGCGTTGAATAGGTCCAGAATTTTTTAATAGCACGAAATCGAAATTTACCGAAAATGCGATTCTTCATGCAATAAAGAAGGAACCATGCACAGGCCACTGCTTCTGCACGTAGAGACCGCAATTTATCTGTAACTGCCCGCAAAAAAGCCAATAGGTACCATATCGTAGATGAAGAACAGTTTAGATCTGGAGAAATACATCTGAGCCAGGGAATCTTATTGTTATGTCTATTTTCGGCTCAAATTTTAGAGCTAAGGGTGTGGTAGATCATAAATAAACACGCGAAATCCGGTTTTTCGACAATGAGTGTACAGTTCTTGTCGAAAAGATAGACGAATTGCGCGTGCGGTTTCACAGCGTTGCGGTCGCTGAATCGCGGCGGGACCAACTCGACCCTCTCTTTTGAAGCATGCCTTTACGGCATCTCTCGCCTAGGTCCCAAAGCGATTCTGTAACCAGGGAATCCGTCTATCTTTCGACAAGGACTATACACTGGAGATCGACGGTGCGGGGCCATCTGCGGCCTCGAGACGCCGCGCAATCGCGCCGCGCGTGCCGGAACCGATGACTTCTGCTGGCGTCATGCGATTTCTAACAGCTCTTCTACCCGATTTTAAGGATTTTCGATCAAATCGGGAAAAAGCGCCTAGAAATAGCATTCCGGCGTCACAAGAGACCGATAACGGCGCGCAGCGCGGTTGCGTCCTTCTCGAGGCTACTTGATGGGCCACCGCCATCGACGTCAACTGTAGATACGTCGCACCTAACTCAGTCAATAATTTCTGAACCAACCATGTTAATTATTCGCACAGATTTTGCGAATGATTTTTCAACCACATTCCTCGAAAAACATGCGACGACGTCAACTGCATTGATGAGAAAACGCTTTATGATTCCTATGCCTGCTAATGACCCTCGCACGAATAGACACAAATTACGGCAGGTAACTGAATTCAATACACAGACTTCTTCGCATTGCTGAAATACTTCGTACTGATTTGAAACGGAGCTGCTTCCATATGCGATTTGCCACAAAAAAACTTGATTATAGCCTTATGGCAAGCACAAAAAGCAAGGCAAATGAGTTGGGTTTGCAAGCAACATCTGAGAAGTATCAGATGGGCAGTATTAGGACTGCGACTCCATCAACTATAGCATAACAGTACTCAATAGCTCAAGACAACGAGAATACGTCCTTTACTTAAGCGACTAACCAATCTACAGAGATTCTCAGAAGTACCTCTTTTCTTGACTTACTTTCCGGTTTTTCACTCGAGTGAAACAGAAAAATAGCAAATAGTTTTAACTCATAAAATAATGGCACTAATGAACACTGAGTTCTCCTGAACTGGAAAACTGCAGGTACGCAATGTAAAAGAGAGCCATTTATAGCACCTTAATTGTAACTATAAAACTGTCAGAAACGGTCACAAATGAGGCAGCGAGGAGGAGGATAAATGAAGAGCGGTATCTGGCACAAGGGGTATCACAGCAGCCAAGATTTCAGGGGCGAAAACTTGCAAAGAATAATTATAGGTAATCAGTGGCAGATGCTCAAAAGCCAGTCATACGAAGAGGAACTAAAAACATGGCGGTACGAAAGCCTGCTATGCTACTCTATGTAATGAGATTTTCGATTCTGTACAGGTGCATCAGTATAGCTTCTTCGCGCTGCGTTCATTACCATCTAGAACACTAGCGATTCACTCTATATACGTATATCCTTGGAACCACAGATTTGGGCCACGACGCCGCAACGCGCACAGGCGAGTGGCGCGGTAGCTTTGAAACTCGGCCACTGTTGGGTTAGCCTAGATGACTATGGTTGCTGCCGTACTACTCAAGGAATGCAGCGCTTTCGGTCACCACACCCACGCGACATGCTTGCCCGCACCTCTGACCCGGGAACTATCTAGTGCCCTTTTCGTGTTTCAGTCCAATTTTTTCTTGTTGCTGTTTTCCAAATTATAGAGCACTCCAAACGTAAGTAAACAAGAGTCGAGACCCCGGCGCGGCTCTCGTGGGCAGAGTCACGGGAGCTCAGCATAGTGTGCGCCTGCGTCTCTGCCCATGAGAGCCGCGCCGCGGTCTCGACTCTTGTCTACGTACGTTTGGAGTTTCCTATATATTTTCTTTACTTTTATTGCATTGTGCAGTTGCACTACGTGTGTATTTTATGCATGTCTCAATGAAGATAAAGATAAAGACATTGGTTTCGATACGTATCGATCGAGGTGGCGACAGCGCCGACCGCGCAATCAACGAGCCGCCCCCAATCGATATGTAACCAGTAGTGTTATACTCCTTTCTGAGTATAACAGCAGTCTGGACGAGCGTTGCAGATATACGCGGACAGATATCATCGAACCCTAAACAAAAAAAGACAAAAAGACTTCCAAGCTTCCTAGCTTCCATATTTTAGTATTCAAAATTGTCTAGAAGGAGCATCGCCTTCTTATTTCCAAGCTTGTAAGCCAAGTACGACATGAAGACGAGATTGATATGTACCTCTGGACCTAAAAAAGGAGCGGAACATTCAATAACTCTCGTAGCAATATCCTCCCGGCAATCTAATAAATTTACGCGGGAGGCGTGCAAATTCGTGTACGAGGTAGTACCCTCGGCTGTCCTCCCAACTTAATTTTCGGTCAGAACTAGTACATCCAAGGATAGACCACAATGGCAAACAAAACAACGAATATCGATCCAGAGTATGTTAGTGAGTGAGCAGAAGGCAATTCTTCCAAATGACTATTTTGATAAACATTCACCTGCAAACCATAAAACTAACGAAGCCCATGTTGAACCCAAAATAGGAAAAACGGCTGGATAGTGGTTGGCAGTAATCGATAACTGCATTAACTATTACGAGCTAGTTGCCCTCATGATGGCGAATGAACGAATTTTTTGTGGATGCTGCACTTTTCACGTGCCATGGATGGCTACGGTCAAAAAACATGAGAAACGAAAATGAAGCAACTACACTTAGCAGAAGAACAAGTAGTACTGAAAGCACACATTAGATTCATGCCTCATCAGTTTCAATGCTTCGGAATAAAGCTTCCATTCTGAAGCAGAAAATCTGAAAAAAAAAAGAATAGCGATGCCAGGATGAAGCAGAAGAACATGAACAACGATGCAAAGAAGAAAAGAAAGCGTATTTCAAACGGCAAGCGCAAGACATTCTAGGAAAGAGTCCCAGGAAAAAAAAACGACCTTTGTGGCGCCTCGTGAATTCTCAGTGAGACTCTTCTAAAAAGTTCAAGAGAGCTACTGCCACAGATGAATAATGGTTGCCATTCGTCAAAGCTGGTGAGCAAAACAACAAATTTTATGAAAATAGCAAGTTAAGAGCCAAGAACAGAGTTAATTCAATGCCTACAAGTTGCTCCGGAATGTAATTACAATTGGACGCCGTTTGGCATTCTATGTGGATTGTTTTGTAGTAGAAAGCATTGCTCACCAGCTGATAAATGCACAAAGAACTCATTTCTTAACTCTGAGCGGATTGCCAGTGAAGGGACTTTGAAATATGTGGTAGAAACTGTTGTTTTATCAGTAATAACACTAGCAGCACTTTGACAATTTGTCCAGGAATGAATGCACAACAAAAAAAAAACTGGAGCTTTTGCAGAATACTAGTACTTCACTTCAAGTTATCAACTCTGATAACTGTGCAGCACGAACGCAGCCCGAATGGCGTAATGGTTCGGGTAGAAACCCTAGCAGCAACGGCTACCAGTTGTTGTCATCCTCCCCTTGATTGTTGCCGTCCCTCAGCAATTGCTGCTAAAGGGCCGACAGATTGAGCAGCAATCGAGGGGAGGATGGCAGTAACTAGCAACCGTTGCTGCTAATGTTTCTACCCGAACTATTACGCCGTTTGGTCTGCATTCGTCCTGCACAGTTATCAGAGAAAGCCAACGAATGTTTTATTTGCTAGCCGTGAGAAGGCATTTACAACTAGGAGAAAAACAATGGCTCTGAAAGTCTTAAAAGCGGAAACATTAGGAAACATCCGGATGCTTTAGTAGCTATGTCTTTCACGCATGAGTTGGTAACAATAATTGACACGTTAGGATTAAAACATCTAACATCTCGGCCAATATGTATAAGGGGGAGGGGAGTAGAACTTTGAGACATTGGCTTACAAGGATTACATTCTTGTTATTTTCCATCCAAGGTAATCCGTGGTAGCTCTGCGACTACCTCCCCGCCTGGGAAATTACGCACATCCGGCTGGCTCTGTCCTTTACTACGAGACCAACTGTACCACCCCAAAAACGGCTTAGTGAGGAAAAACCATCAATTTTTTTCAAAAATGAAAGAAAGTCACTAAACGCACAAAAAGCAACAGAGGCTAACGTGTTTCTGGGGATGTGTGTTGTCCGAAATCGATAAAAAGGCTTTTCCATGAAAAAAAGTGCCAGAATTACCCCGAGCAAACCATTTTACTTCATGGAACCACATGTCCAGAGTGAAGAGCTGAACGTCCAGGTTGAACAAATGTTAGGAACAACACTGACCTGCACATTAACAATGCAGTGCTGCGTTGCGGTTAATCGTCGGAAAAGTTCAATTAATGGAAGCTGAATAAGAAATGCTGCACCTAAAAGTTAATGGAGTTTTCCTGTCTGGAAAAAAGTCTGGATTGCATAACAGCGAGCTAGCGGATAAGATGAAATAGCGACGAAGCCCTCATCGATCGCTGTCACTCTTCGTCCTTGCCCAATCTGGGCTGTGAAAGCTTAAAGATGTTTACAGCATAGAGTTCGTTAAGCATTTCCGTCAAGCATATGCGATCGCAAACGAACACCCGGGGGCATGAAAGCTACATATGCAGAGCTACATATGAAAAATTCGTGAAACAAAGAGACCTACGGACATAAAAGAGCGAGCCAAATTGGTTCACGCTCGAACAAGTCGCACCTGTGCATAGTGCGGTCCATTTGCTGATTAGGCAATTGTGTAACCTCTCTGGCATTCATCGCAAACGAGAAAAGTACATTTGATGTAATCCACGTCATAGTAAAAGGAGTGAGAATGAAGGATTCCCATCGGTTGTCAATAGTAAGTGCAGCGAGGAAGAACATGAGAACATTCTAGAAAGGGTTCGGAAGAGTGCGTCTTATCACCTTCTTAGTTTTAATTCTCTGGATCCCAACTAAATATGTAAAAATTGCGAAACAACTCACGTGATGAATGAAAAAAGAGCCTGCTTTAGATGACAGCATTTTTGAAAATTACATCTACAAACTATACAGAACTTTTTCTCTACCAAGAATTAATCAGACCGACATCAAGCATAGTAAATGGATGATAAAAAGCAATATCGACGAAATACAATCAAAATGAAAGGAATTTTCTGTACGATTCCTCCTATTTTACAACATCCGCTCCTAAAAATAGGCGCCAAGTATGGGCTACTGGCTGACGTGCTCTAATCAAACATGTTGGCCGTCGAGCGCGAACTGGTAGATTTCAAAATTGTAATTTTGGATGGCCTCATTTTTTATGACATTAAATACTTATCGTTCTGATCTACCTCTCCTTTTCTCTCAAAATCTATCACATTTGAGGTCTGTACTTCATTCCATATTGCCTTTGCTGGTTTTCATTGATTTATTCACGTTCCAAGCTTAGAGGGTTGGCCGATTAGGTTTTTACATAAAGTGCTCAGACGTTTTCTGGTTCTTTTTTGCTTGAGATGTTTGAATCCTTTCCTGTTTGAGGCTCTAGACTTACGCCTCCGTTCTTCATCTTAATTGAAAGTGTAAATTAGTTGAAGGATGAAGTCTTCCTTGCTGTTTCTTTTGTACGCGCCCTTTCATTCCCTTCATTAGTTTTTTTTTTCTTTTCAAATTCAATTCTGCTTGGTGGAGGCACTTTCATTCTTTCCATTTCCTCAGATCCGTAGTTTCTTTTTTTCGCTTTTTTATGTTCATATACACTTCGTGGAATTATAGTTCCAGTAAGGGCCAGATTAGGTCGTAATTTATGAGCTCTTTTTGTAGCTCATTTCCGCTTCTCCCTGGATATTCATCTATTCACCATGAGCAAAGTGAGCTCACTGAAGGCGCACGACTGCTCAAGTAGGTGGATATGAGAAAAGGAAAGGGGACCTGACATAGCAATGTTTGTTGATCTTGCAGTAAATATCCAACGAAATTGCGCGCCTGCACCTTCAGAAGAATACACTCACTAAATATCTAGAAAAGTTCCGATATTGACATTGCCTACTACCATAGAAATATTATCCAGGTAACGCATACCTCAATTACCCAATGCAGAAGTAATTATTCTGCTCTCCCTTGTCTGCTCAAGTCTTTTGGAGACTAATGCAGGTCCGCTGCCTCAGCCTTCACTCTTTTATGTTTACTGTTGTGTTGTGACTAACTAATCGTTACTGATCAGCTTAATTTTGTTCCTTTTCTCTCTTTTAATTGGCGCTTGTCTATTGCACATCACTTTACATTCTGTTCGCCGTTATGGCACACTTTTATGGTGTATGCAAGTGAATAAATAAATAAATAGGCGATTTACCCTAGCAAAACAATAATAGGCGAAATCATCAGAGCTATATAAAATGAAGCGTTTGTGCTGGCCATCGTGGAACGTTTCCATAACTTCTCGTCATTGAGCTGATGTTGATCTTTCTTTTATTTTCCAATTTTCAGAAATAGTATATTTCTTCGTATGATCCGGTCATGTCGAAGAAAACAACCGACAGTGAAAAAGGTGTGGACATTTGTTCCGGTCTGACTGCCGTCAGAGCGTTATATTCTCGAAATTTCACATGTGTTTACTCTTGTAGTTAATACTTTCAGAAATGCAGGCCCGTCTAGGTGCGGAGATCGAAGACCTCACTAGGAAGACAGATGAGCTTCTCGGCGAGGTTTGTGCGCGAGTTTATCGGATTTATTACTTTTTTTACCCATCACGACTATTTGGCCATGGTTCGCCTTTTCCATATTCGAAAACTGCTTTAAGTTCTCGCTTACTCACGCAACATAGTGCACACGAAATGAGATTCTTAACATGAAGTGGCCTCATTTGGTGCCGGTTATGCAGTTTCTATAATACTGCATCTGAAATTACAGATAACCTACAAAATGTTTGGAGCCCAAATAACTCACTAGTTGAACGAATTCCTCTTCAATATTTATCTTTGCTCTCTTTCAAAATGCACGCAATTTTTTTTCAGAATTAGTTATTCTATTGAGAAATATTCACAATTATAGTGGGAAATCCATCAGAATGATTGCACTTATATTCTGATTCTGTGCTTCGTAGGTAGGGAGCATATACGAGGGAATGGATCAGTTTTCTTGGCACTTTGTAGATGGAAGACCTGGAATTTAGTAGAGAGGTTCACTGGCTGCTGCAACATAGAACAATCATGGGAACTGTTGGTGATTTTGCGCTTTATTTTGTGCTCAGGCGAAGTTCGAGAGCTGAAATTGGAATAGTTCTCTTTTCTACAGAGAATTTTCTGTATGAATCCAATTGCCGCTGCCGCAATGCGCGCTGTTTCCCTTGCTCTTTCCACAGTGGAATCGCTATAATCACTAAATACCGAAAGTGCGAATCCTTTTTTTTTGTTGCTAGCACGTGCAAACCAATGATAAATAGGTTTTGAGCTTGTTTCTATAAGACTGGAATCGAAATCGCACTTTTGACTTGATGTTCTTCACATATGTATTATTATGGTGAGGGAAATACTAGAAACTACTATAATATCAGATCACTACCATTTAAGTTACTAAAATAGGACTAGTTATAAGTACTTTATTTGAGTTGAGCGAAGTGTGATGCGTCAATGTACAAATTTACTGTGATGTACACATATGTTATGTAAATATATTCTTCCACTTCTGCTTCATGATCTTTCGAAATCTATTAATTCAATTTTCCGCATGCGTTGTGGGTGAGAAGAATATCCAAAGAAATGAAATAATTATGGGTGTATTGCATCTCGTCCAACCCGTTCGGACGAGCTCATTCTTGTCACAACGTCCGATCTTTTCCCCTGATCTTATTCGCAGCTCTCCAACTTCAATACGATTAGGAAGTACTCGTAAGCCGTCAATTTGCTCATTTGCTCCTGTATGACCTACAGCACAGCCAAATCTTCCATCTTAACATATTGCGAACGATGTGATGCACATGGTGCATCACGCAATGTTCATTCGTTGAAAACTGCACCTTTTTCGACGGCCCTTACACGCAGCTACAGTATTAAATACAGAGAAAAGAAAACATCAGATGAAGCACGTATTGGAGACCAAATTCATGTCACGACGTTCTAACAGATTAGAAAACTAAATACCATTGAAATTAGTTTCCTGAAATTTTACGTTATTCTACGGAAGGAATTAATAGCGTTACTTAGATTGAGTTAATAGCACTGCACATGTTTCGATTAAAACACCCGCATATGAGTAATTGACAAAGAATGTCGATCAAACAGAACCTCATGTTCGATGCAGATATTGCGTGGTAACACGCATTATATTCCTTTCTACTGTCAAAGTACGAGCCTTGGCTCGACACGGACCAGATCAGACCCTTTGTGGACGAGATCGGGCGCCACAATGCTGACGAGTTCAGACAAGGGCGGGGGTTGGACGGCACGAAAAGAAACCATATTTATACCTAATCCCAGTCATGTAGCACCTCATTTCAGGTAGTAACAAGGCGCAAAAACTACCCGTATGTCATTGCAGAATTGAAAGCCCTGCAAAACCAAGAAACACTCGCACGTCTAGTAAGTCCGACCATTTTGATTTTTATTGTTTATCTGTTTAGATAGGTTTTATGATATAGGTCAATGCACCCCTGCTGTCCGTTTCCACTTCCGATCCAATTGATGTCGAAAAGCTGAAGAACGAAATTACAATGAAAGTTGACAAAACAAAGATTGAATCGGACGAGAGAAAGGAGCTCGAGAAGGAGATTGAGGAGGTCACTACCCTTTGTCATTATTGCCAACTATTGCGATGTAATTGGGTTGCCTGCTGCTGATCGCGAGTCAGTTGTGGCTGTATGTTAACGATAATCAGAGGTGATAGTTAGTTATGATACGAAGGCAAAGGTAATGCTGTAGACGGGTTACTGTTGCGAACGCCGGCTAGCAACAATCTAATGCACCATATATTAGTTTTGTTTAAAATTGTATGATGATGTTTTGATTGTTTATATCTACGCTTTATAGAAAAATGAGCGACAACATTCCAAATTCCAATCATTTCTCTATTTAATCATACGTCGATGGCAGATTAACACAACCTACGCACTTTTCTTGCAGCAGCCATACCCAAATTGTAGAAGTTCTCTCTTTGTTCTGCACACCATCCCATTCCCACTGCCGTGACGTCTCGCTGATGCGTGTGATAAACGATGTCCTTGGGGAATTGTTTGCAAGAATGGAGCGAGGAGTAACTTGGGCAGGTATATGAGAGTTTAGGCTTTTTGGTTGCTCTGTTTACACTAACATCGGACATCTGGGTTATCATGCAAGGTGAACCCGTTCTTCCAAGCGAGGAATATTTGGTGGCAGTGTCCATTCTTGATGCAATGCGTACTACTAGGTGGAGTTCTTGACGTTGATTTCGAATCCATAGTCCGAATTTCCTACACAACTTTCTTTTCGCGCTAATTTAACCTCGAGTACTCATGTGTGGGCTCCAGGTTGTGCTTGTTAGATGTTTTAGTGTCTTAGAACTACAGAGTGCTTTAGGAAAGAACAACCCGATGCGGCTGCCTGGCTCCGATTTTGGTTCGTGTGTGAGGACCACACTCAAAGGCACTGATTGACTCACTCATAGTCCTCATATACGGGCTTAAATCGGGGTCAGGCAGCCACATCGGGAGCACATAGTCAATGCCCTTGTTCTTTCCTAAGCACTCCATAGTTCGAAGACATTAAAACAGCTACCAAGCACAACCTGGAGCCAATACATGAGTGTTCCATGTTAAATCCACGAAAAGAAGTAGCTGTAACTCACTATACAGAATTCCTCAGGAAATTTGGACTACGGATTCGAAATCAGCGTCAGAATCTGCATCTAGTAATACACATCGCTTCAGGAATGGCCACAACCACCAGGTATCCTTCCCCTGTTAGTAGACTAACCATGGCTATATGACCGGATCCTCTGGGCGGGAGCTGAGCTGGGTGTCAGCTCTTGACGGTCGACAACCACTACACTTTCGAATATGGCACATTCCTGCCTTGCGTTAGGATGGAGGACCCAAAATTCGAACTGTCACGGTTGTGGGCACTGAGTCTTGCGTTTAGAGGGGGTGTTCTCCATGGCGGTAACTTTCATTTAAAGTTGATATGTCATTCGTTTTGCTGCAATGTATTCTCGATGTACAATCTGTGGCAACAATTTCTGTACAATAAGATAGATGTCTTCGAACTCGAACATCAATTTACGAAACAGCTGTCCTGAACATGACGACATGTAATTTCGTAACTGCTCTCACGTCACGTTACTGTTATGACTCACGAGAGTATGTGTATCAGCTTCTCTATCCTTAACATAACAAAGAAAAACGGAAGTTTTTGCCTTCTCTAGTGAAAACAACCTGAACACATCCTCCGTATATCTGCGTGACGGAGTTTTGACGGTTTTTGGAGATCTTCAGTTCCTCTCTTAATTTACACTGCTACGATCAGTTTTTGCTATCATGTTATCGATAACTAGTTTTTCAGTCGAACAAACCACTTCTAGTGTCTTTTCTAGCACTATCTGAGAAGTGGCCTCACACGATAGGCATCCTTTAGCTACCGATGTGGAACTCATTACATGTTTTTATTTCAGATGGAAGCCGAACTTAGCAAAAGGGAGCAGCATAGGAACCTCCTACTGGATGGACTCGCGATTGAAATGTACGCTCCAATCGATGCGCTTCCGCCTCACTTCAGTTTATGATTCGTAGGCGTCTGTACTCCGTTGGATTTTCCTCAGTGCACCTATTTTACTAAATATTTCTGTGAAAAGTGTAAAAGATCTCCTTCTTTTTTATCTCTGTCCAGCATTTCATGGAATACAGGGTTTTACCCTGAATATTTGATAAAAGTTTCTTCTTTAAAGGCTTTTGTGGTATTCATTTGTCGTGCTGCACGCACTATCTTTGACATTTATGGTCGCTCGTGTGTATGTATACTGTGCTTTCTTCATCAGTTATCTAGAAAATCGATCTAGGTTGGCATGCCAAGACTAGGTGTGGATCCCGATCACCGATATGGGGACGACCTTAGCTTATCAAGCGGGTTGCGTTCTCGTTCTAGGTCTCCTCATACATATGTCGGGTGAGTTGCTTCCATATTTTTACTTACATAGTCACGTTTTTTGTCTTTTTTTTACGTTTTTTTTTTCGTTTTTGGATTGCATAGTGTCAAGCTCTGTGCTTTTGGATTTGGAATTCGACCATTCCAGTTGTCGTGCGGCAGCTTTTCGATATTTAGGATTATTATCTGAAATAATGTAAACCTATTCATCCTGTTCGTCCCTGCTTTACGAAATTCGTAATCCATTGGAAGCTCCAAAAAGCTTTTTCTACTTCGCAAAGTGCGCGCAAACATTATTCGCCGTTCAACGTTTCGTTACCATTCAGGTATACATCGAAGGAAGAACAAGAATGGCAGGACCACCAGCTAGCCTTGCGCCTCCAGGAAGAAGCAGATAGGGAGCGACATGCTGTAATAGAAGATACGCTTGATCCTGAACAAATAGGTACTTGGAAACTGCATTTCGTTTTGAAAAATATTTGTCATTTGCGCTGTCCTAAACGGTATGCTTCTTGAGATGAAGGCCTCCTTTTTGAAATAGGGCTTTTTTCATCATATTCGTAAAATCATAGTGATGAGTGTTGTTTGGAACGATTTTCGGAGACTTCGACTACACTGAGTTTTAAATGTTACAATAGCTGGAAATTCGTCAGAGCCTTTCTCCGTTGCGATGCTCCAGCTTTACTATCATGACTATCCGGTCTACAACTTTGCGCATTTTTCTTATTTTGCCACAGAAAATAACTTCCCAGGAATCTGAATCATGCAGATAGAGAGCATCTTTACAAATTTCACGCACAACTTTACAACTTTAACTATGTGCACAGTTCTCCATTTGTAAGCTTATTCTTATTTTCAAAATTTGGGCGGTTTTTCATGCAGTTTGTGGCCTTCTCCGTGAAGCATGCTACTTCTTTCAAAGGAACTATTTTCTGCTTTTTGCTTATTTTTTGCTCTCGTTCGTGTCCATTTTTTTATCAGCACTCCTAAAAAATTCTGGAACTTTCACATTATATTCAATTTGTTATCTTCCTCGTGGCACAACGTTGTTTCTTTTCAGAGGCGATTCTAGGAACATCTTTTGACCTGCCGTTGAGGAGAAATGAGCCAGGTATGTGTCTTTCGAAGTAATGCTGATTATAGGGTTAATGTAAAACAAATTACAAGTATTTTAATGATTAAGTGAAAATGTTGTTACCATCTATTGGTCAAAAATATCTCTCTTCATGAGTTGACCACGTTTCCTTATCTGGTAAGATACCAGGGATGCATCCTTGACCTTCCTAAGAAGAGGAAAGAATCATGATGTAATCTTTTTTGTTCTAAAAATTGGCTGGCAGATGTGATGAACTGTAGATCGTGACGGCTACTAGCCTTCGTCTTCTAGTTCTTTATTCTCAGACGCAGTAGGCGTGGTAGTGTTGTACGCGGTCCACATTGCGCTCCTTCTTCTATAATCTCCAGTTCAATTCGTTGTCCATGTTGGGCAGCCGCCCTAAATGAACGTATTTGTGGATGCCTTCGAACAGTCTCTTATCTGATTGTGCTTTCGGAATACAGTAGGATTCTTTTGAGCTGTTAGCCAAGATGGTTATCGATCTCTTATCTAATAGGACTGAAGAGAAGTCTGCGCAAAAGAAAAAAATCTGTACCTCGTCACCTTTGTCTTCTTCGTGTTGACTTGAAGTCCCACCTTTTTGCCTTGTTCGTCAAGGAGACGGGCCTTCTGTTCTGCTTGCTAAAGCTCAAGATTGCTTGTGCTCAAGGTTTAAGATGTCATCGGCAGACCTCAAGTGATTTAACATCTTTCTGTTGGCATCGACTCCAAACTCGTCTCAGTCGCACTTCCTGATCATCGATTCCAAAATAGCAGAGAAAAAAGCTTCGGACTGATCGGATCGTCACGGAGAACGCCCTCCTTGACTGGTGGGATACTGGGACGGGTAAAGGGGCACAACGTAATCGTGTAATTTGAGTAACCGTCATTCGAACGTCAACATATTTGTGCTCGACCCTTTGCCTAAGCAGACTTCCCCAGAAAGCGTAGTGCTGCCCTGAATCGAAAACATTATAGCACTCTATGAAGTTTGCGAAGAGGAGGATCTAGTGTTCCTGCAAGCTTATGTGTGATTCTTATCTATGATTCTGGATTCTGCCGCAGTATGATCGATTGTACTGAAGCTTCTGTGGGAACCGACCTACATTATGGATCAAGCCTCTTCCAGTGTTCTTCGGATTCTTGCGAGGAGATGGTGCATGAATAATTGGTAAAGAACCGACAGTAGGGTTGTGGGCCTGTAGTTGCCTAGATCTTCTTTGTCGCCTTTACCACGTGTAGCCATCGTGCCTGTAAATCTTAATCATCTTGTAGGAGTGGGTCAATTATTGCCAACTATCGTTCTTCATGACATACTCCCCAATGAATTTCGTCTCTGTTAGATCAGCTTCAAGTCCTTTTCATTAGCAAAGATAGACTAGGAATCAAATCATATGTTGCCAACTGTTCCATTTAGCAGCATGTAACTTTTTAGATTCAAGCGATGATGTGGTTATTCTTAGCGAGACAACTACTCCAAGCTCATTGACGCGTTCGAGTTCTCCTGCTCGACCTGCGTTATCGAGATCTGACGGGGTTAGTAAGTGTCACAACGCTTTGAAACATTTGCTAGTTTCGTCAACTTTCTAGGACATGTACGATGGTGAACTGACTCTCTTGTCAGAAGGTGAAAACATTGAAGATGGTGACTCTGACGATGATAACAGCAATGAAGAAGATACTGAAGAAAGCGAAAGCGATGACAATCATGTCGAAGAACAGTCAGACGACAGCGAGGAAGAAGCGATGGATGATTCTGAGGTTGCTTCGGTTCACCTGGAAGGAACTGTTTGAGCGGAAATTTCACTCAGACTTTCCAATCCTTTATAGGACGACGATGACGAACAGCCGAACAACGACGAAGACCACGAATCGGAAAGTTCAGAGTCGGATTCCTCTGACAGTGACGATGAACGCACCATAGGACTTTTTCGGAACATCCTCATGCAGAGAAGTGAGTTGTATCTCTTCTAAAATTGTTTCATTCCATTCGCGATGGTGAAATGTTTGTTTTGGTAACTCAGATTTGGATTCATTGGACAGTGATGACGACGATCGTTTGAGTCCTGAGCTGCTTTCCCACATTTTGCGCGAAAGTGAGTTGCATTTGGTGGGGCCAATTCGTTGCAATGTATCCATTTTGGGCACCACAGCTTTAATTCAGGGATGCATTGTTGAATCAGGCTTACCACCAGGCCTGCGCAGAATTTTGCTTAATGAGCTTAGCTTGATGAGCTGCTGCTTATTGATCTTTACCACAAAACGTCACTATCTCACACGCTCATACCACCCCTTTGTATTTGCAGGTCTTGGACCCATCGCCGGTGACTTATCCCTGCCGGAATTGGAGCAAATTTTCGAGGTTCGCCAGCGTACACTTGATGGAATAGAGTGTGAGTTCTAGTTAGAAGCAATTGCAAGGAAATGAACCGCTGGCTGTATGCATTTGTCCTTTCATTTTCAAATTTAGCCCAAGACTCTGATGAAGAAGAAGAGGATGAACCTGACGACACCGTGATTAGGTAATCCCCTGTGGATTTGCATTTTTGTGCATATATCGTGAAGGAAAGAGTATAGAATCGTCAGACAACTTGTTGCAGGAGTGGTGACTATGGCAGGTGCACAATTTGCTTCGAAGAGGTCCCGTATGATCCTGTCGGATGCATTTACTGCCAGCAGCTAATAGGATGCCGAAGGTGTGATCAGTTCCTATTAGTCTTACCACATGCATTTTTAAATTGAAAGTTGAAGATGCGTGAATCGTTGGTACAAGGCGGCTAATCGTACTGACGTCGACTTTTTGGGAGGACATCCACCTTCGAATCATAAACAGTGTCCATTGTGTAGACATGAGTGGGCTGACCAGATTGAGGTGACAAGTATTTTTCTGCTCAAAGATGATTAGGGTTACGGGTTCGTCTTTGCTTTCATGTTCTACTATGTTCTGCCTAGAATTTTGTTAAACTTGTCACTTCATCAGTATTTATTTGGATAATTTTTGCTGTTATTTGGGTTGCAGAGCCTACCGATCTGAGTAGGATTTTGTTTTTGTCGTCATGAGTGTCCTACCATGTCTATTTTTTGATGTTTTGCGTAGGTGAGGGTTCATGTGATAACGTGTCGAATGTCAAAACTTTTTTCTAATTCGTTTCTGCATACATGACAGATTCCGCACGTATAGGAGACGTTTTTTCGGGGTTCTAGCCAGTTTTTCGTTGATTGTTGTTCACATTCAAATGATGCAGCGTATCTTGCTTTGGCTCAAAATTCTCACTATGACTGTAATGTAACGAACTGGTGATCCTCAAGCTTTCGGGTAATTATACCAAATCCTTTTTCTTGGCATGGTTCGCCAGTTGTTTTCTCCCATCTTTGTTTCGAATTCCTTAACTGAATGTCAACAGCTTCGCCTGACTCGAAGAAAATCACTTTTCATTGTCAAAAGTGGGTGTTTTCTTTGATGGTTTTGTGATTGTTTAAGTATATGATGCTTTGAATTGCCTAAATGTCTACGTAGGGGATTTTGCTTTTTCCTGTGAATTTTGAATTCCTGTGAATTATCTTTGCTTTGGCTTCATTGCTGCCACTGTTTGCGCTTATAGCACACCTGTAAATCTAAGATGATTTATGCATTGTAGGTCGAGAACGTCTTTCTTTGTTCTTGTGCATGTTTTTCATGAAGTTGTACCATATTTAAGCTTCATTTCATACAGCAGCGCCGGTGCACTGCTGTACTGTTAGGGATTCGAAATACAGCGTTGCTCACTGCCCGTCAATCTCTGAATCGAATTTGAAACCATGCTTACTAGTAACTCGTATTTCCTTGTGATGTTAGTGCTTAGATGCAGTTCCTCAGCCAGAATTGATTTGGAGAAATTCATCCATATGGTAAGAATCGTCGGACCTTGCTGATCGCGGCAGTGTACATTATCTTTAATTTTATTTTCTTTTTATTGCGGTTTCGTATCCTCTTTCGGGAGAGTTCCGTATGCGTATGGTCGCATTGTTCATTATGTAGGGATCTGAGCCAACTTGACGGTACTCACCCAATCTAGCTACGCTCAAGTTTGTTGAATGTGAGAGTATTCCGGTGTTGGGTGGAGGCGCACCTCCTCGTGGCAGGTGTCTCACAAAGGTGGGGGTCCTTAAAAATCGAGGTTTTCTACATTTTTGCAAAGAATCGTATACACCATTGGGATAAGCGTCGCCCAGCGATTCAAAGTGCCATGTAAGATCTTCAACCGCAGAAAACGTAGAGACCATCTTTTACATGAGATTGAAAGGTGCAAATCCCACGATTAAGGGCTCGTTGCGTTTCTCATCCGGACAGCCGGCTAATTAGAGGTGTGAGCAAAGTGTGAAGCGCTTTTAACAAGAGCTGGTACCAAGCCAGATCGTACTAGTTGATCCCAAGGCAATCTCAATCAATTGCCGCCCTGTTGCTTGCCATCATAAAAGCTATTCATGCCTGCGGCGCGTCCAAGTTTACGCGCCGATATACAGTGTAAAGGAGGGAGGTAAACGAGAAATCCTGGTAGATCAGCAATGTTCCTGGTTTTGGCATGCGTGCTCGTGAAAAACGGTTTTTTAGTCAGTAGTTCTAGAGCAGCAATGGTCAAATCCATGCAGATCCATGCAAAACTCATCCTTGCAAAACCCCTGCATAGGATTGAGAATATCGTGGGTTTTGAATCGGATTTCTGGAGACGCATGGGTTTTGCAAGAATTTGACAATTACCGGTATCAAACCATTGTATACTAATAGAGCTTCACCATTGATTTGAAAAAAAAACTATTGATTTGAGAAAAAACTGCGTTTCGCATGAGCACGCATGTTCTAATCGTGGGATTGCTTCCTTCACTCTCATGCGAAACCCAGTTCCCAGGATTCCTGAGACAGAAAAAAAGAACGAGTGTAAGCCCAGGCATTGTGCCTCTTACATGACAGGATAAAGATCCGCTTTCCCGACCTCGATGTTTGACAAAACGCCTGTTCTACCAGGTTTGAACGCCCTATGCTGAGTAAGCGTCTCTCGCACTACGTTGCTTCATTGTGGTAACCTATAACCTACGCCTCACCGCTGTTTGTATTTGTATTTGTGCGGAGGAATTTGAACGCATTCATATTGCGGAACGGGTTCTGCCTTGGCGCCTGCAGACCAATCCAGCTTGAAGTTAGAAGCAGTCCACAGTGGTTCCGTATCGGATCCACATGTCACGCTAAATAGAATCAACAAACATGCATAGGCGAACACACTGTCTATGTCGATTGAATGAATATGTCAATGTTTTTATTAGGAGACATAGTTACGATTTAAAATTCGAAAAACACGATTAAAATGCTAAATATACAATACGTATGGCTTTAGATAATACCACGTTTCCTCTGTTCGTCCACCGAGTAGCAGTAAAGTTCGCATTCCTGAACAACGGGAAATTCATTTTCAAATTAAAAAAGTCGATTATTTATAGAAAAATTAGCATGGTGATATTAGCTGAAGTGAAACAGGAGCTTCGAATTAACCCGGGAATTTCAAACGGCCGTATACGAGGGGCGGAACCGCGGCGCGGCGTGGCATTCGGGTTGTTTGCTGCTGGCAGAGGCAGAGAGAACAGGGCCAGATGCAGAACCTCTGTGTCTGCCCAAGAGAGCCGCGCCGGGGTCCCGCCCCCTGCACACTGCCATTTGGAGGTACTTTTATTCCTTGTATGTACATTAGGAGCTGTAATAGGAGGTTTACTGATTTACTGAACGTAGAACCCTAGCTCCTGTCAAGATTAAGTCGGAAAGTTTTGCAGATTTACCATGTAAAGGTAGGATTTTGTATAATCTCATTCTCAGTTCCAAATTTTCGTTTTTATTTTTTGAATATAATCCTCTAATGCCCAGTTTTACAATTGATTTTTAGAAGATATTCTTTCTTCAAAATAACAACTGGATAATACATATTGTAACTTCAAGGCAGTGCCTTACCTCAGAATCGATCCTGACATTTTAACATCAAAAGGGTCTCTAGGCGATACCGATCATGATTTTGTACATAACTCCTTGCAAAAATGCCGAAAACCCCATTTTAAACCATTTTTTTTTCTGGAGAGTGCAAGAGTTGCGACAGCTGCCACAAGGAGTTGCTGAGGTGGAGTTGCAGCATGAAGTGGCGGCAGAGATATCTATCGCTGGTGCCTAGCATGTTGGAATTGCAACTCCTAATGGTAGTTGTTGCGACGGACACCTTGAACCCTCCAAAATGAAGGGTTTTTTTTTGGCAAAAGATGTTCACCATTGTGATCAGCGTCGTCTGACGATTTTTCTGATGGTAAAATCTGAAAATCGATTCTTAAATGAGGCACTGCTCACAAGCGTTGACCAACAGGCAGATTATATCTAACCGAATCAGTTCTTCTGCATCTCCTTCCTTTTCCCTGGTGAAGAGCGCGGTTAAGACAAAATTCCTTGGTTTACTCTGATTCCAGAACTAAGTTTATGAATCCATAGGGACTTCATGTAACGCGATCCTACTTTCGTAGCAATCGTATCGCTGTAACATCGCTGTGAGTGTTCTGGCCTTGAAATGCTGCAGTTGAGAACGTCACTTCACCGCGGTGTGATATGGTAGGCAATTTGCAAGGGTAAGGTAATGTAACGTCTTAACATTAGGTAAGGGAATTGGAGAGAAAATTCATGATAAGGGGAACAGAAACCATGGAACCAATATGGAGCACGAGAAGAGAGGGAAAAACCGCCTCGAAGCTCTAAATTATCTTTTCAAGCGGGTCCCAGAAAAAAGGAACAAAATTGGGTAGAAAATTCAATATCCAGGATGCTAATATATGGTCATTAATGCTAAAAAAAATCCTTATTGATACACCTGCTGAGATAATATACGACCCATAATAACACACAGTGCCGGTCAGCCACTTTTGGATCACAGAAAACTGCTAGTCTGGTCTCTGCCGCGCTGCACCACATACGCGGCGAGGCAGACCAGCTGAGTGCCATTCCCTCAACCGTTTTCTTTGAGACTTTGCCTTTATTCCTAAATTCTAAGGAGAAGTCAGAAACAGAATATCAATACCGGAACGCCCGACAACTACATCACCCAGCTGGTCTGCCGCTCCGCGTAGCTGCTGCGGCGCGGCAAACCAGACAGACGGTACTCTGTGATGCAAGAGTGACTGAGCGGCACTGTATATTACGTACGATGGTTTGCAAAATTTCTCAAATCCATGTCCGGGTTAAGACAAGGAAATCTTTAGGAATCAAATAAAAAGTCATAAATGTTGTGTATCATTTTGTTTTCAAAAGGATATTATTATTATTATTGTTATTATTATTATTATTATTATTATTATGATATATTATATTATTATTATTATTATTATTATTATTATTATTATTATTATTATTATATTATGATGATATTATTATTATTATATCATATTTTGAGAACGATATGTTCAAAATACTTCGACGAATGTCCTAAAATCTCTCACCTGTTTGGTCCTAGGAGATCTCCACAGATTGAAATCCAGTTCAGGGCAATAGGGGAAAATGTACGGCTCGCACTGATCAGTGTTAGTGAAGCGATTCACCTAAATTTAGGTAGCATTTCCTGCACAGATAGCTTATATTCCACCATTTTGAGTTTAAAATGAGTCACTCACCCTCCTGAACCAACGATGCACTTTTTGAGCTGGGTCACGGCTGTTCAGTGTCACATTGGGGCATCCATTGACGATTAGGTCGTGCCAAAGTATAAACGGCATAGGATCGCAACCACGTGCTGGAGAACCGATCGGGCAGGCGCATAGCTGAAAAATAGGAGGAATACTGTCGTTCTTGAATAAATGGCTTGATATAGATTTGAAAAATAAATTCAATGACGTATAGCGGAGGAGGATTCCAGAAAATTCCCAATTTCTGGGAAAGCCGGAGGGGATGTGGCATGGGCTATTTCATGGATCGGATTAAAGGAATACAGGGTCAAAGAGCTTTAGATATTAGTGAAATTGAGGGTATGGAAGTTCTTCTTCAAACAGCCACAAATTATTCCATCAAATTGATTTTTTTCTGGATTATCCCCTCTTCCGTACCCAAGAAAAAGGAAGCGATATTTAACCCCTTCCTTGGTTTTCGCTTTCGTATCACATACGCGATTTCTTCGTATGCATATGGATCTTCCGCTGATGGTCAAGTTATCCAGCCGGTTCCGCACAGCAACAACACGACACCGCAGAAAACGGGAATCTGAAGCGCAGTGCTTATCTTCGCGCTGGGATGTGATGATAGTGGATGTGAAGTGTTTTCGAGTTGTGGCTGTGATGAACCACTTCCCAGTTGTGGATCACTTCCTGGATTCACACCTGAACATCCATATCCACACTACTTCAAGCATTTCAATGGTGTTTAGGTACTGGTTTGAAAAACGTATGTTCAAGAGAACTTGGAGGGTACTTCGGAGTTTGGGAAGGTATCGGATAAGAGCTTTTCACAGGTGACCTTCACGTACTCTAGTCTTTAAAACTTGGTTTTATATGGAATAAAAATAAATAAAATCATTTCGTATTGAGTAAATTAGCCTGTATATCAAAATGGAGAGCCCAGAAGGATTTTATATGCTTTTAACAGGGTCCTTACTATACTTATGACCGAATAAGAATCGAATAATTCAATTTACTGGATCCGAAGAATTCAGTTGTTCAAAAAAACAGGTGGACCGCAATGTCTTCTTATCATTCCTCAAGGACTGCATTGCCCCGTCTCTCTCAAACATCCGAAATATAGACCTATTCGGAACCAAATATTTGAATTTTGAATAAATCGATAGGCATCTAATGCATTGTTCGGTCCTGACTATAGCCCTCACACATAGAGTTCAGGAAAAACCTACTGGTTTGATTGATTCTCTCCATGTCTCCTTAAAAATCAAGGTATTGTGAAGGATCCGTGACCTTCTACTGAGACTGTAAAATAGAATCCAGGCATTCTATCCACCGTGAGCGAGTTCAGTTGTTCTTGATAAGGGGTGAAAGGGAAATTCCAGCGTCCGACATTCAGTTTTTGATAATCTCTTTTTTGGACTTTTTATCTCCGTTTTCGAGAGGAGCGGCACGCGCGTTCCCATTGTAGGATGGAATCATGGAAATCCGTGGATACAAGGCAGTCCCTGGATGCCTAAAGCTTTTATCCGAGAATTTCCAGGGATCGCTGTCGCTGGTGCTATCCAGAACCCAAGAATCTTCTGAGCTCTCTATGCTGTGAAAAGTTTGAATCTTCAGCTTTGAAAATATGAACTGAAGGGAAAGGGTGTATTAGGGTCACTGGCATAGACCCAATGTTGCGATGTGGAGTTCGCGTCCTTTGCACGCTTTAGCTGCTGGATCTGTTGGATATTCTGGTAGATATGGAGCTGCATGCATCATAGAGATTACCCAGGGTAAACGTCTTGGCGACCGTGTTAATGATAGGTAAATCGGTGTGGTGTTGACATGTTTACCCCGGGGTAATTTCAGTGGTGCATCCAGCATGAATCGGTTGGACGTTTACCTGCAGTCGTCATGTGAACTTTTACCTTTAGGTGGGAGATTCTTTCTTCCGGAACATTCCACCTTTACCTTAGAGTCATGATTTAATGTCTTACTCCAACCGCATTTAACTCAGAAAACCCATAGGGAGTAAAAGATCCGGAAATAGATGTGTCGTAGAAACTAATGTGTTCCTTTGCCCTTTCGATTGGTCTTCTGCAGCTCACATAAGGAGTTTTCTTAAAGATGTCTATAAATAGGGTCAAATAATCCTACTATACTTTTGACCGAATGAAAATCGAATCAATTGATTAATTCGATTTTGAATTCATAATCAGATAAGGGAAATTCGAATTTTGGAAAAAGAGAAAGCCATTGACCACTGGCTGCCATTCCTAAGGGGTTGTACTTATACCCGCTCCTGGGAAATGCAAAATTTCGATTTATTTAGATACATTTAATGCATTATTCTCTCCTAAATATGATCCCTATAGCTGAGTGGCTAAAAAACCCAGGAAGACCCCTTCTCTCGCCACGCTAAGTGCCTTGACCTCGTTTCAAATGGTCAGGAGCCCGTAAAGTGCAACAATCGAAAAGGCGACCTCTTCCAAACGTAAACCCCGCGATCAACAAGAAATCAATTTTAATTGCATCAAATCCCTTTTTCAATTCCCTTTTTTTGGTAGATTTCATTCATGCAGCATCGTCACAGCGTGTATCTCGAAGGAATGACGGGAATGTCCTCGTCGTCGTAGGGTCGGAAGCGAAATCGTTAACGTGCTGCGCGGGTTTTTATGTGGCCGCGCCGAGCAGAGCGGCTGATATGTTGGTTTCTCTTATGGCTTCTAATTCCACATGTATAGTCTGTCTGAAAGGCGACGATAATTGCGTATTCGGGCATAAATTTGCAATATGTACACTAAACGGTAGGCAGCCAAGTTGTGCCTTGTCGCCATGTAGGGTATCGCGTGATTCAATAATTTTTCCGAATTTCTATGCGACTACTGTATCTCGAAACCTACTGTATCACTAAAATATGAAGTGAACTGCACATAAAGTGGATTAGGATGAATTGTGCTGATTTTCGCAACGCCTACCTTTCCTCCCTACCCTTATACCAAGCCATCAAGTTATTCATGGACATCCCAGAAATAGTAGGAAAAAACAGTCTGCCGGATAATTTGGCTGATGGTAACGATATGGGTAAGCGTTGCGGAAATCGGCACGGTTCATCCTAAAGGAGCATACACTTGTTTGTTCTCAGAGTGGTAATAATTGCTTACCAATCTAACCCTCACTATTTCTATGAGGTATACTAGAACCAAGGATGTTCCATCTATCTGAACGTCTAGCTCAAAGCTCTTTTAACTTGAACTGCAGCTTATGCAAGCCCTTACAATGTGGTTTTGACAAAACCCCTTAGAATATGAACATTTCCACTGTTGTATAGATGGAACTGCGAAGAATGACGACGGCGAAGACATGAAGACGCAGTGACACCCGATCGCGGCTGATTGAAAAGTTAGCCACTTGACAGCTCAAAGTTACCTATAAATACCGGTTTGGAGTCATTTTCTAGCCTTGGCGCTCTTCCGATTGAATAAAGCAGTAAGTCAACAATGTAGTTCTAGGTACCACTCAAGCTAGGAGCGAAGGAAGAGTCGTATTCATAATAAAAATCGAGGGTGCCGAGGTACAGACACAATGGAAGGATGTCATACTATTCCCGTGAGATGCTCTTTCTTGGTTACGAAGTAGTAACTCACAGCAGCTAACAATAGGTTCTAAGTCATCACATAAAATATATCTTCGAGTTGTCGTCTTGCCTCATTTAAAGGTATTTTGACCATTATCTTTGTGTTCCGAACTAATTTTATCGTAATTACAGTCGGGTCCGGCAGCCACTGCGAATGGGCGCCGGCCGGCGCCGGCCGCCGCCACCCTCCGGCGCCCCGGTATTAATGAGCTATAAATCACTCGAGCTTGGGAGAAAGCGAAGAAAAATGCAATTTTAGTCCATAGTAGACAGAGTGCAGTGAATATGTTAAGGCTATAAAGCAGGGGACCATTTTCACAACTTTCACGTTTTTCATTCTTGTGATTTTCATGGGGAAAAATTTCTGAATACACAATAAGCGAAGCCAACTCTTCCATTTTCTGCTATAGTACACTGCTTCGCGAATACAAAAATGGCTGTTATTCTTCTATAGATGGACACAGTACTTCAGTTATCCCATCTGAATAATAAAGCTCATCCAATTCGGGATCCTCAGAAATAATTGAAATCCGTATAAATTGTTCCATATCTATTGCGAAGTAGTTCTACCGCTGTCATTTATCTTTCGTGGAGCAGTCCTTTGGAGTTACTCTCTCCCGGTTTTCGCAGAAGTGGTTTTTCACTATTACTTACACTATTACTACTTACACTTACACTTATCGTAGTTTATTTCGAAATTTATGCAAAACGTTGCCGGATGCCTTCCTGGACTACCCGGGGGAGATCACGGGGGACGTTCCAAGCAGTCAACCCCAAACACTGCGATACTTAACTCTGGATCTCCAACGGAGTGGAACCAGCGATAGGGACAGATTGCAATCTGCCGCTCGAACCACTGAGCCATCCGGGCTACTTTTTATGTTGGAGTTTGTTAGATAACTGCAGCAGTCGTAGGCAGCATACTATATGTGTTTGCAAAACGGAGGCACAGGGCAGGATTCGATCCCCTGCCCACCACAACGTCGACCATTCGCTCAATCCACTGAGCTATACGCGCACGCGACGCACCGTACAAGTGGTGTCCACTATTACTTACACTTACACTTATCGTAGTTTATCTTAGAAATTTAGGTGAAAAGGGAGTTGGGTGGGACCACTTCTGTGAAGCCTAAGCATAAGCCCTAAACCCATTCTTAAGCATAGGGTTAGGCTTATCTACCCTGTCTATTATGGACTAAAATTGTATTTTTCTTCGCTTTCTCCCAAGCTCGAGTGATTTATAGCTCATTAATACCGGGGCGCCGGAGGGTGGCGGCGGCCGGCGCCCGCCGGCGCCCATTTGCAGTGGCTGCCGGACCGGAATGTAGACCAATTCAGAAAGGAAGCCAACATGAAGTCCCACTGAACCATAATGTTATAGATTTTCTAAATGGTTTTTGGCACACTAATTATGTTGATATATTGAATAAACAAATAAATAAATCGACTAATTTAAGCAGAAAATTTTATGAGATCCTCCTAGAAAGTTGGGTACTAAAAATGCGTTGCTGTTACAGGTAAGATTTATGTTCCGGTTGAAATGTAATTGCTTACTGTGATAAATACACCTTATGTACAGCAGAAAAAGACAGGAGAGAACCTTGGAAAATAGCATTTTCCCTTCGGCAGCAAGGACTATTAAATAGAGGTGGGGGGAAGGGCTTTTCAACTCAGATAGGGATTTTTCCTTCCTGTAAAAATGACACCCTCATTTAAGCAAATAGGTACAAAATAGCAAAGAGTACTGCATTATTCGGAGCTGAGTAATATTTCTACGAGAAAATTGGGGAAATATGAAGTAAAATATCGGAGTGAGGACACCAATACTTTACCTGGGTTCTTTTTCTTTTTTTTTCTTGTTTTTTTTTCTGTAGGGGAAAACAATGACAAGTGTTGTGAAGACTGGAAGAAAATTGGACATCTAATTGTGGAAGATTTCGGAACAAATCCAAGCCTTGGTTGAGATTATTCGTTAGTGATGTTCCGCCCCGAATCTCCGCATGAGAACCAGAAATTCACTCACCCCCTCCCCTCAAATTACATCGCATTCGAAAAAATTTTCACAAGCAAGCAAAGGATCAAGCACTTGCTGCGAACTGTTACACCTTCGGTGCACTTGGCGTAAAACTCGCGGCTGACCGTAATGTCTTCCGAAGGAAATGTAGTGTAAACTCCTTCAAAGAACAGGAAATAGGACAACTTTCGATCGGATGCTGATGAGAAGAGTGTGGAAGAGGCTTTGCAGTGAAAGAGCGGTTTTCGTCACGTTTTCAACCGTCGAAACACATTCGAAGAAGACGTGAACGGGAACGCGAATACCACCTACCTGACAGCCGTTTCTCTCAGTGACAACAGCACAATCGAGGCCTGTGCACAACATCGGTGGACAGTTGTCAACGATCAACTTGCCAAGATCAGCAATTACTGATGATTGACTGCCTGAAAAGTGGCTATTAGTGGTCTTTCAAGTTATCTAGAGCTTGATAAAAGCACTTATAACTATGGATTTTTACCCCAGTGGTAAAATTTAACCCTCTAATAATGGAGTAGCGCAGCAAATTACATGGCTATTGATCTCAAGTCTTTATTTATTTATTTATTTGTTTATTTGTTTAGTGGACATGTACAACTACAGGAAGCTCCAAATGTCCGCAGTCAAGAGGGATGTGGCCACGACGCGGCTTTAGACAGAGACACAGGCGCTCGGCATGCTGCCACTGGTTGGCTGCAGAGTCAGAGAAGCCAGAGGCAGCATAGAGAGCGCCTGTGTCTGATCAAGGAGCCGCGCCGTGGCCACGCCCTCTTGACTGCGGACATTTGGAGCTTCCTGTACATCAAATAAACTCATTCAGTCTTCTCCTATAAAAAGAGTATTCCTCAGGAAGTACAGTGCAAATTTCTTTCTTTTTCCATTTCTTTCTTTCAACTTTGCGTTTTTTTCATTTTCTTTGCAATTGAAGTAATTTCGTGGAGAAGGGGAAATTTTTATTCCAAAGCAAGTATCAAAACTGTGGCGACGACAAAACTGCAAAGCCTATAGTCCCCGCCAAGTTTATTGACAGGCGAAGCGAGACGCGGCGCGGCTGCGTGCGGTCAACATGTCCACCTTGAGGTGGCTTTGTCTAATTTTTCGACTTGCGCTGCGTCATATTTTACTCTACACAACAGCAAACGTCAGAAAATTCAACAACGACTACAAATATAGGGCAATATATACTATACGCACGCATTCGACGCACATACGCCTACGTGATGAAGGATAGGTCCGTCGCGGCCATGACGCAGTTCAGACGCAAGCTAGACGCACGCATTGGCACCGTCGCGGCTATTCACGGCTGCTGCGAGGTACTTTTTCTCAGGATGTACGTGCAGCGTCATCTGCTCTTTATGGAAAATGCTCCGCGCATAGATGCGTGCGGCTGACGCACGACTGACGCACGCATTCAGTGCAAATTGTTCTTATGCAGAAAAAGAGATGATATTGCGGGCTCCAGCTTTCGAGGTCCGCTTGACGCAGTGCTCTCCGACGCAAGGCACTCTGGTTTTCTGGTGCACCCCAGGGGCGATGCTTGTCCTCTCACTCCCTGCCCAAAGCCAGCCGCGCCGCGGCGGAGTGCAATGCGTCGCGTGGGCTTCAAATATTGGAGTTTCCTTTATTTGTTTTGCTCATTTTTACTTTTTTTTTCGAATTATCCTTTTTTTCTTTTCCTTCGAAAATGAGACGAAGAGTTACTAAATTGACACGTGGACTCGCTGGACGAGGTAATTTAATGCAGCGCGGAGCTACGCCTTTTTAGATTTTACTACCCAGTACTTCAGGTTGTTTTGCTGAATTTATGGATTTTCACATTTTTATTTTCCGCTAGTAGCGTCACAGCTTCTAAATAAAACTAATGCAGCGCCTAGGAAAAGATTTTTTTAAGTATAATTATGGTTATATTTTCACAACAGATTTTGGAAAACATAGCTACCAGTACCTGCTTTCAAAAACTTATTTATTTACTTATTTTCTACGCTTGAACTGTACCCAGAGATCAATAATTCCATTTGATTTCAATGAAAAAAATGAAAAGTAGAAAAAAACATACGTTGAGAGTATACAACCACCGCACAACCAAGTATACCACTGGCGAGTAATAGTTGTAACCGTGACAACATATCTAGAAGAAGGTAAAAAAATAGAAAATGTCGTATGAGCGCTCTCGAAGTATAAACACACAGCCGTTGCAGAGGAGAGAAAAATGCTGGTGGCTCAAGATACGAGAAAAATGAAGATGATACAGTTACAGCGAAAAATGGACAACGTGGAACATACATTGTACATAAATGGTGGCTAGCTGCCTGGCTATAGGTGTAACCTATCTCTTATTTTTCTCTCCATATGATAATATATGAGCACCAAATTCACCTATCCTATATGAGAAGAGGTTAGGAACCTTCCCGGAGTGAATTCGAATTTGGAGCTTTCCAGCAGAAAAGTATACCTACTAATTCGTTACTTTTTTAAACTACTTTGCTGATGGTAAGAGGAAGAAAAAAGCCGCTTATCCAAAAGATTGTTCCCGGACATAGAACCTACGTGATGCTTAGAATCCATCCTAGAAATTTTCGTAAAGTTCAAGGATTTCCATAATCAGAAAGTTTAGGAACCAAACTGTCCCTACTAGCGAATGGAACCCATTGGGTAACTATTGCATGGTGCCAAGGGTAAATACAAGTGTTATTGGGACCCGACAGGATCACCTGTGGAATCAAGGCATTGGAAATCATACAGGTGACCTTAGGATTTAGAACCATAGGGGAAAACTGCTATAGTTGGCGTAATTTTGACTGTCTTTAAGTTACTTATTTTAAGTTACTCACTCATTTTCTTACTTACTTTTTCATCCTCCTTAGCTCGCGAATCCATATTTCGTTGCTGCAGTTGCCAAAGATTGTACATTACATACGACAATTCGTAGAAATTTGCAAATCCTGGCTAGGGCAAAACGAGGACATCCCCAGGAATCGAATAAAAAGTCATAAATTTCATGTATCATAGAGATAAGATCGAAGAATTGAGTAGCGACGTTCTTTTATGTCTATTCCTAGCTACAACACCCGGTCTACAGAAGTATTTATAGCTAAACTCTCTAAATAGACACTATTTTTTGCTGATACAACAATCCATGCACTGTACTATTGAGGATTTCCGAGCGACCACCAAAGAAGGAGTCTGCTAAGCGCTTGAACGCGGTCAGTAGGCCAATGCAGACCGTGATAAAACACAACTAAACGGTCTATCGACAATTGCACTAACTAGAGAAAAGCAAAAAGAAACGTAGCGAATGCGGTCAATGGCGTGTTGTGCCAGATCTGGCGAGCCACTTGACCCTTGGTTTTGGCTCTCAACGAAATGCGAATTCGCTTGGGTGATGTTATTCTTTTATAATTCAACGTTTTGTGACAAAAAATTCACCCAGAAAATGGACAATTAAAAGAGAGGTGAGCACGTTATTTTTGGAAAAATCTGGGGGCATCAGTACTGTCATTTTTAACCAAAGAGAAACGCTAAGTCAAGCCTAGCTCTTGAAGTTTGAACCACAAGGGGAATAGTGGATCAGTTAGATCTCCGTATTTCTCGGAATTAAAAGAAGGTATATCCATTTTTCACCCAGAATTTGATTGAAAATATTAATGGTAGCCAAAAATGCCCAAAAACCAGCTTTTTTTGGGGTTAAATGCAGCTGCCGAAGTTGACATTCTGGCTAACCAAAGCAGCAAATTACCATTATCCACGTTCCTGTCACTAGCCTTCTACATCGAATAATTCGAAATCTTCACATTGATTCACTCGAAATCCTCAATCTTGCGAGTTTTTGTTAGAAAACCTATTATTTACTTTTGCTACATGTGAGAAGCATTTGATTTTTTGAGGAGACTGCTTCCTGAGCTGGGTAAGTTATTCCCAGTCATTACCAGGGTAGAGATACATGATCGCCTGATCAAGCGAGACCAGGGTTTGGGCCTGGAGGCATCATTGGGATGGGGTAAACGTACTACGTCCGCGTTAACGATGAGTAAACTTGAGGGGTGTTAACATGCTTACCCTGGGTAACCACAGTGATGCATGCAACCCTAGGCCAAACTTACTTTTGCACTCTGCGTTTCCTAAAACTACGTACTCTAGAGGATAACCAATCGCGCACACCATCGTTGGTTCGCTTAGTTGCCATTTCATGAATCCTAGCCCAAACTTGCTTTGAAATGGGTATGTTTGACATCATTCAATAGACAAAATCGAAGACAATTCAAGGCAAAGCAAAACAATTGGTGTGATCCGGAAAATTAGCCTTAGAAGAGACATTTTCACTGCGGCAGTGACGTCGGCAGTTCTCGGAATACCTAAGATGGATTCCGCGCAGGTTTTCGCATGCAGCGACGATTACATGGAACACACTCGGGCCACGGATCGTAAGCTAACGCATGAAATATGCAAATTCGAATGTTTCATCTGGGAATGCGCCCAAATTCACGTCGCTGCATCATTACGATGGAGAAAATGAGAGCAGTAGGTTGCATACAGCGTTGTAATTCAGGTACAAACGACCTTGGGTACTGTGGTCGGCCACATAGAAATGATTCTTTTAGAAGTTTGACGTAAATTGAAGGTAATAACCAGTGACTTATCGAATCAACGACACTATGCTCGTCATATTGGCATATCTGTTTATTCAACGAGTACAACGACCGAATTATGACGTCTGAGAGGAGAAGAAATGGTGCAGCGACAAGTGGTGACAGCGGCGGGCGAGCCGGAGACGGCGATTTCACCGTTGTCTATCAGGTTTGGTGTGGTGGTTGCGCGGAATGTGCGCGACCACCACCAGCAAACGGAAACTCGCATGGATTTCCACGCACACCAACCGACCGACCGACCAACCGACCGACCCGCCTTCACACGCCTCCTTCTACGGCGGCGCGCACCACCACGACGTCGGACGTTGATGCTAGTCAATCAGGGACAGCTATTTTCTGCGCAGATGCAGCGAAAGGAACATTTGGGTTGTGGTGTTGAATCTTCAGTGAATTCATAAGGGTTTTCCAGGAATTCATATGGATCTCCATTTTTCCATTTTTTTCATAAGGTTTTTTTTTTCGAGGATCTTCCATGCAACACAAAAAGTGGACAAAAATCTCTTTAGTTTTGAACATTCTCCACCTGGGGGGGGGGGAGGGTAATGCCCAGGTTTGATGGTGCATGAATACTACAGTTCCCACTCTTCCCTGATGGAAGACACTTCAGCTTTGGCATAAGGAGCCTATTAGAGTTCCAAAATGAGCAAAGATAAGATCAACCCATGTTTGAGTGTTTCTCGGTAGAGTTTAAGAAGATGATACGGTCTGAGCAACGTGCATATGGTATCTAGAAATGAAAATCGCGAAATACATGTACCTACTACGACCACTGGTTGAGAGAGTCCACACAAAAATTCCACCTCTCCAGAAATCACTATCTAGGAGCCATGCCGCAAAATAGCGTGGTTTTTGTCCTGTTGGATAAGAATTTTTGTTTTTAATGGCCTAATAGTGGATAATTTTTGAGTGACTTACAAGCTCTTGTTAGAAGCTGGACTCGTGGTAACCTAAGGAGCTGTTGTAACGTTGAAGTATTGTAAGGGTGAATTTCAACCACCTCAGGCCTGAATGCATCGTTGAGATCACTGAGGGTAAACGTGTTAATGCCCGTGTTAACTATGGGTAAATTTGAGGCGTTTACCCTGGGTAATATCAACGATGCATGGTTAAAATTTTGCTAGTCACTCGTGACTTATTTGGACAGATCTGCTGAGAAACTACTTTCTCGGATTTTTCAGAATTTCTTATGAGACTTCCTTGGAGCAGGAACCGGAAATATTTGCATAACGCCACCTCGATTTCTTTAAGGAAGATACCACGACTAGACAGTCGTTTTTTGTTCTAAACAGGTGTGAGTTGGCAGATTCTTCAATTTTCTTGTTGGGTGTGGGTGCGGCTACATATTTCTTGGACAGAACTTCCTCATTCGGGAACCACAGCTCCTGATGTTTATTTACGTTAATACGCTATTTCCGTAGTAACGTACGTAATTACGGTGATTTCTTCAATTCTACTTAAACTTTTGAAGATCTCTTCAGAAGCTGATTGTTCTGCTCTGTGGCCTTCTCTATAGAAGATAGCACTGTGCCTCAGCACGACGAGTCCAATGATCAAGTGAGATAGAACAGAGATATCCTTGCAAAGGATGACTTTAACGCTGCACAAGGTGATCTTCAACATTGGAGAGATTTTTATATACATTCCACTGCAGCAATAGTGACAATGCGATGGAAATTTGCAAAAGTGTGACGAAACTTTGCACTTTAATTAGCACCGCGCACTGCTCTACACACAATCTGACCAAGAGGCTTGTCAGGCATCACGGTTATGAACAAAAAATGCGAAAGCTTCTGCTGCAAGTGAAGTCGACACGGAGTATAGGACCCTGCGTCGCTGCAGAGCGAGCGACATCGATATTGATATGTATCGATTTTCGGTGTTTTCTGTCCCAATGGACCCGTGAATTCGCGTTGCGAGGACACGCGCTAACTATCGCAACGCTACCACAGCTCGTGCATTCATCCACTCGGGACCAACCGCTCCACGGCTATACTCGACGTGAGGTATGTAAGGTCCTTATCAAAGAGACGTATTACGTGGCGGCTGAATCGTGGCGGGACCTAGACGAAAGATGCGGTAAGGGTATGCTTTAAGTGAGAGGGTCAGCTAGGTCCCAGCGCGATTCCGCAGCCGCGACGCTATGGAACCGCACGCGCAATCCGTTTTTTTTTTTTCGACAAGGACTATATAACTGCAAGATTCCTTTCTGCTAGGCCGTCACACGACAGACGTCGTTTTACACTTAAGTATATATGAATTATTCGCATAGCAACAAACCTTGGGTACTTTGGGCAGTTATGGTTTTGGTGCGGTTGGTCGGGGAAAATGCGTGCATTCCTGGCAGGAATTGTGATCCCGAGCGCGAAGTAGAAAGGAGGAGCAGATGCATTTCGTTTGGTTTGTAAGAAATCGAGACGAAGAAAAATTCCGCTGGGCCGGGATGTACCATTGAGGTTACCCGGGGTAGATATGTTGAAGCCCATGTGAACTTTGGGTAAATTTGTGTGGTGTTAACACTTTTACTTCGGGTAGTCTCAATGATGCATGTGGCCCCTGATACGAAAGTGACTAACTTCATACCAGAAGTTATATATAATCTGTACTTATCTATTTATTTATTCATTCATTTTCACCATGGATGCAGGGCAGGCACGTCATAATCAGTCACCACTAATTGAAGAGATACAAACCGGAATAGCTTTAGCAGGCTATAGAGCAGAGCTAGAAACCAGACAGGTCGTTTCGGTTCCGCACTAGCCGTGGTTAGCAAAAATGATAAGTATTATGAATTGTCCGATAAGCGAAGAACCGAGACTGCTTTGGGCTGACAAGAAAACAATGCGGGAAATTATACCACGAAAAGGGCGCGGGGATGCAATAGGTACTGAAGCGGGACAATTACTACTTTGTTGGCTGGATACTTATTTTTTTTTTAAATATCATCATCAATTGACCTAAGATGTTGAAAAAAAAACAAAAAAAAACGAAAAGGGAAGGAAGTTACTAGGTCTTTTTTGCAATTCAGACTGGCTTTTAATAAGTTCATTGTATACAGTAGGTGAAAAGGTAAGAGAATGACCGGCATGTTCACATCAGAGAGTAGGAGAGTCTCTTCTCTTCAACCTTTTTTTTCAAGCTGTTTGCTGAAGTAATGGAAAAGACCGTGAAAAAGTGATTTTTTTTTTCAAAGTAGGAGAATAGTCACGAAAAATAACTACGAGAAAACAAAGTTGCACATTCAATAGGACATAGCCGTCCTGTCTAGATGAACATCAACGTATTATACAACAACCCGAACACATCAAGGCACCTCGAAACTCGTCCTGACTTTCGCCATACATGGTGGAAGAACAAAAAGGATTTTAGTGGCATGAGTGTTGTCAAAAGTCAGTGTCCTGTTTTGACGTTGAACTCTGCAAATCATGCAATACTTTCAGGTTTCACAATTAGCAGCACAGTGAGGGGCGTGCAGCGTAACGTCTGGAAAGGGCGGTGAGACACAGCTCTGCGATTGGTAATTCATCTAACTGGCCAATCGCATAGCTTGATCGCGCAGTTCATTCCAGAGATAATGCTGCACACTTCGGAGTGAGTCATGATTAGTTGTGGATCCCTCAATTCAGCTCGTTTCATTTCATCTGCATTGAAACTAATATTATAAGTTAAGTGGTAAAATTTCTTTCTTCCTCTTTCCCTGGATGATGGGAAGTGGTAAAAGATGTCAATTAACGATAGACGGGTTCTACCACAAGAAGAAAAAACTTGCCACCAATATGCAAACCAGTTGTGTTTGCAATAAATTTCTATTTTCTTATTTTCACTATCTCAACCCTCTATTTTTAAATGCACTAACTGTGGCTTAGCAGCGATAAAATCACCGGAACGTGGTTCCAGATTCTGCTAATTCTGCTACTGTGTTGATATGTGGCTTCCATCTAACACTGACGCCTATTCATAGCTATGTGGAACTTCAAACACTCAATGAGTTTTATTTTAACTTAAAATTCTGTTTGAATTTAGGTTTTTCATTTGTTCACTAGCTGCCTATCCAAATAGGACTACCACCGTTGATGAACGTTGAACTGAAATAAAGCAAATTCCCCAAACAAATTCAACTCCAGGCAGTGAAAGTAGAGATTTTTTACCATTTTCTCCCATGCAGCAGCACGAACCCTGTTCTCATCGTTGCGTGGTCCCCACAGATTAGTGTCGGGGTTGTACAGTGCCCGACACGGGATATTCCTGTGAAATACTACAGCAGCCTGAAAATATGAAGTGAGAACTCTATAAATCACTATAGTCAAGCAAATTTTATCACTATAGTCCTCGGTCAGTAGCAGGCGCAGAAAGTGGGCGGGAGTGGGAGGGGCGTGAGAAAAAAGTGGAGTCCACGCCAGTTTGGAGACACGTATGGAAAATAAAAATAACAAAAATGTTAACAATAATAATTAATAATTGATAAAAAAATTAATTCGAAAATAATAACCAGGAGAAACAATAAAAACGCTGATTAAAATTTTCTATTTATTTTGCAGAATATTTACCTGCAACGCCCCTGCGTCCATCACTGTCCTCTATTGATCTACATATGAATAAGCTGATCGCTGCATTGCTGACGCTGCGAACATCTTTGTACCCATAACAGAAAATGTGGTGGTGACCTAACTTAGGCCATTATATCGATCGAGTCGGGGCGTGACGCGGCCGCCCGCAACGCAACGCGATAAGGCCAGAGGTCAACAAATATGCTAGTTATAATACACGACCGAAAGATTTGATTTATTGAGCATTTTCTTCAGGAAAAGCTGCTACCCACCTTATTTTTTATCTAATGGACCGTAAAATTTCTATAATTATCCTCATTTGGGTTTTTCCAAGCTATTCTGGTCGTTTCTCTTTATTATAGGGCCTATGGTACACTTCACAGCAATACCATCATAGCGAGTTTAGACTCAACCTTTTTCGTATGGTTGTGTTTATACTTCATCGTGGCGCGACCATCGCCTCATGTACACTGTTCAAGAGCGAAGGTTCCCCTCGCAAGTACTTGGGTGCAGAGTCGCGCATGTCGTAGCCACCGCCTCACGATGAAGTATGAACACGACCTAAAACTCTTGTCCTGCCAGTGCAAGTCCTCAGATAGGATTGAAGAACTCGGACGCTTCATCTCGGCTGTCGACGGCATCGCTGTCAAGTATGCCAAGGGCTTAAGATTATGTACTACTCTCACCTTTAATACGGCCATGATCGGTATCGGGACTAGTATTATTGCGCTTATCAATGCTACTGACATCAAAGCATCCTCATGCGAAGGCGGATATGCAATAAATAGAGAGATCTGAAAATAGAAGCAGTAGTTCTAGCATTCAATGGTTGAACGATGGCGAACATCAGCGACATCAACGTGCACGCGCTTCAACGCCAGCCGCGAGGGCTTTGACAATGCTGAGAAATCGATCGTCCTCTCGCTCCCTGCCCAGAGCTAGCCGCGCCGCAGGTGGTGAGGCACGCGCGTGTCGCCTGAGTCGCTGGGGTTTCGCGCAACCTTTTTTCGGTGTTTCAGTGGGAGAAAACATCAGAACATTTCAAAGATGGGCCATTTTAAAAAAATAAGCTAGAGTTCACTAGCTTGATGCATAGCTATTTATTAGGTTTACATCTTGAGCAGGCAACTAAAGGGTTCAGTAGCAAATCTCATTCATAGCCCAGTTTTCACGACATTTTCTTCATTATTCAGGATTTTTTAAAAGTCATTTGCATTTCTTACCAAAAGGAGAAGAGGTGTTACTGCCCACACAATCATAAAACCAAGCCCTGACGTCCTGTGTATAATACTTTCTTCATCCTAAAAATTACCTTTCTATTTCGTGGTATATCGCTTTTCTAGGGTATGATCCTTTAGGATGAGTTGTGCCGTTTGCCGCAACGCTATCCCTCACTCGGTCCGTCTGCTTATCATCGTTGTATAATTTAATTTCTGTTATACAAAGCAGTGATCTAAGGATACGGAGAGAAGGCTAGCGCTGCGGACAACGGCATGGTTCATCCTCCTGGACTAAATCGTGGTTTTAGAAAGTCTTCAAAACCACTGCAAAGACACTTTCCGCAATTTTTTCTTCCCTTTGGCGTTTGTCCTTTCTTTTCTCTCCTTGAACAGTTGTCACTGGTTAACATTATGTCCTAATTTTGTTTTTATGTTTTAACTGACTGTCACCGTGTAACTGTTCATGCGCACCTTACTGTACATATCGTAAATAAAAAATAAAAATAAACAAATAAATAAATAGAGAAAAATTATTGCTTACAGAGTCAGGGCTCATGCTTGATATATTCGCCCAAAGTCTTCTAAAACCATATACACCGCCAACAACCAACACTTCAATGATCACGATTATCACAGAAATTGTAGGAATCACGTTGTTCTCAATAGCAACCAAAGCGTGAAATCCGAGCTGGAAGAGACAAAAAATATTGGTTAAGGGTTAAATATTACCCTACCACATCTTATGAGCAACTTACCCTGTTCCTAACGAAGAGGAATGGAAGTGAGAGAAAAATTATTACAGTTCTATGGATGGTAACCTGCGAAGCGTGGTCAGACAACGAATGGAATGTGTTTATATAAGTTGACACAAACATATCCAGCCATAGAAACTGGAAGTAAACGGCCCTACATTACCAATTCCAAATGTATTATCCTGTTTTTTATTGGCTGAGAATACATTTTTAAAAAAGATATTCACAGTGCTGTTGATGGATAACAAAGCACAAATAAAGGAAAATGCGCATTGAATATATGGCTCATATGCGCCGTAAGCTGCTATGTTTGCGATAGTTGTCCAGAAATAAAACAGCTGATAGTACATGTTCTCATCCCGTTTCTGTTCGTCTGAAAGCAGCTTAAATTAGCGGGAAGTTGGCTGCTCCGGTAGGTACGCGATCGTGCACTCTTGATTCCTATGTATCTTTTGACTTTACTCTTCTCAACGGTGGCCAATGATGGAGGAATGGCAGTGGGAGTGGAATTGGGATGGGTGGGGGATATAGCGTGGTAATAAAAACAAGGATGTGCTCATTTTGGAGACATAGGCTGTTTAAATTCACTGGTAAGTTCATCAAAAATACTATTTTCAAAACTCAGCGAGCAAGAATAAATAACAAAAAACGGGAAGGAAGTATCAAGTTGGCGCAGAAATAATGTGCGTTTCTCTTTGCATCATTTTCGGTGCAGAAAATTTTCGGTTTTTCAATCACTTGTCTGGGAAGTTATATATCATTTTGTAGTAAATTTCATGATCTATCCAGGCGCCTCATGTATTCCGTACGGAGTTCACATCCTTGTCGAATCTTTAATTCTGAAACGAAAGATGCCGAAGCAGAATTTTTAGCATATTGACCTAGTGCCCGGCATGCAAAAGCACTGAAAACTTCATCGAAATGGAATACCCAGGCTTCCTGCTGTATTTCCCCAACTGTTTAACGTTTTTGTTCAGAAAATTCAAACAAAGAAATACTATTTGATTATTCCCATTGTTTTTTTTTTTCAGGGAAGACTTGTGCGTACTTCTCTATCCCTGATAACTGTGCAGCATGAACGCAGCCCAAACGGCGTAATGGTTGGAGTAGAAACGCTAGCAGCAACGGTTCCCAGCTGCTGCCATCCTCCCCTCAGTTACCGCCATCCCTTAGCAATTGCTGCGAAAGGGACGAAAGCTTGAGCAGCAATTAAGGGGAGGATGGCAGCAACTGGGAGTCGTTGCTGATAGGGTCTCTGCTCGAACCATTGTGCCGTTTCAGCTGCGTTCGTGCTGCAAAGTTATCAGAGATATCTCTGGTTTTTTAACCATAAGCCAGCTAGCAATGAAGATACATGTTATGTACTTACAGTATTCTCCGAATTTCTCGAAAACGTAGTCAGCAACTCGAAGTCCACCAGCCGATACAGTTAAAATGTGAACATACGTGCTAACAAGCAGGAAACCCATCACAAAAATAACTACCATGAAGGCCTCACTGCAAGCAGTTAGTGGTAGCTTCTTTCTATTGAAATGATACAGAAAACATTACATGAAGACATTGTTGATGAATTTGTTCTGAGCTCCGAGGAAATAGAGACCTCCTTGTCCAATTCGTAGTACATTCAGTGTCTAAATCGAAAGGGTTCGTTGCATTTAAGAGAAGCCATGTGTACCCAGTCATTTAATCATTTTTTTCAACAATCACTGATCTGCCGTGCCGCACTACCTACGCGACGCGGCAGACCAGCTGCCTGGTTGTCGGGTCTTGCTGATATTGATGTTTGCTTATGCTTCTCGGAGTGAATGCAAACACACAGAGAAAACTGCAGAAAACATGAGCAAGACAACACTGGCAACGCCCAGCAACCACAGCACCTAGTTGCACCACACAGGTCTGCCGCACCGCATAGGTGGCGCGGCGCGGCAGACCTGTGTGGTGCAAAAATTATTGACCGGCACTGTATATTACGAATGATGTAGAAAGTATTACTAGAAGTAACGAAGTAGCCCACATGCCCGGATTGAAAATGCTAATTTTCGGAAACAACCATGAGTGATACTGTCGAATAGAAGTAGCGGTTACTGCATTCATAAAACCTATGAACATCACAAAACTGAGACAAGCTGTGATGAGGCAAGACTGAAAATATAGCACTTTTGTAATCGATTTTCGGTGGTAGATTTTTAAAAAAAACTTACTTTGACCACGAAACCGCGACCCTGCATGGAGACGATCACCAACAGCGCTAAACAACAAAACAGCGCCAAAAATTCGCTTGGAGATGGGTACTCGAAGTCGAGATTTGTGCCCGATTTTATACCGATTTTGTTCGACCTGAACTTCCATTCACATAGTTCAATATTCACTGTAGATCAAACGTAGGATAACAATCGATCGATAGTGTCACGTCTACACGCTCGTAACCTTTGCGATTTCCGAATTATGGCAAGCAGTTCAAATCTTTCTCGAGGCTTGTAGCAACCAAAATTCAGGAATTAAGTTGTTAATTAGCTTGGAATCTCGTACTGCTCGCTGTACTCGCCACCCTCCCCAATTGCTGTGCACTTTCCTGCACACTTTTCTCTCTTGCCCTCCTCCAACTGTCTCTCGAGGGGAATAGTCTACTACAGACTATATAAGCACTTGTTCTGCAACTCTACAGTGAGCGTCAGTGATTGTGCGCTTTCTGTGGGCACGGAAAGAACGCGTCGCGGCCGCTCCGCTCGCGCAGGAATCGTCGCTGTAATGGCAAATCAGGGTCTTCTTGATGGTTTTCACCATCATATTTGATGCTAACTACTCAGAACCCAAAAGTAAGTTTCTGATCGCAATTGAGACTTGCTTGCTCCAAAGCTTGTCGACAGCATGTTCTCACACTTCCCTGCCGACAAGTTGTCCGCTCAGAAGCTTGTCGACAACTTGTTTTCGCAGACTGTCAGTGAGGAAAGTCGAAAACAAGTTGTTGACAAACTTTTGGGCGGACAAGAACTTGTCGACAAGGAAGTGTGGAAACAAGTCGTCGGTAAGCCTCTGAGCAAGCAAGTTTCGGATGCGATCAGAAACTTGCTTTTGGGGTTCTGAGTAATTATCAAAAAAACCCCATGGTTTGTTGTCACGGCGAGGATTCCAGCATGAGCGGCGCGGCGGCGCCGCGTGCTTCTCAAGGCCATGAAAAGCGCGCTCTCATCGACGTCTACTGTACACTGATCCATTATGGCTTCTGAATGAGCTTTTTCAATTTATGGAGCATTTACTTCTCTACATGCTCTCTTAAAGTTGGCCTATAAGTGATTTTCTCGTCGAATTAGAAAGAAGTAGCAATAAAAATTAGGTTGACTACTTACAGATAGCTGATTTCCGACCCAGTTCTTTTGAAAATGCTGTAGTGTGCTTTCTGATGTGAGTCGTATTTTCTATGATAGAGTTCGGGAGACTCAGAGACTATGCATTCTCCTATGAATTCCCTGAAGATTTTTTGGGCGCAATAAATACAGTGTGTGTCAATGGCGGTGGCCCTTCCGCGGCCTCGAGAAGGACGCCGCGCAACCGCGCCGCGTGCGCCGAATTCGGTGTCGTCTGCCGCTAAAATGCTATTTCTAGGCGCTTTTCTGCCCGATTTGATAATTTTTTCTCGTATCGGGTAGAAATATTGCTAGAAATAGCATAACGGCACCAGACGACATCGATTCCGTGGCGCGCGGAGCGGTTGCGCGGCATCCTTCTCGAGGCCGTGGAAGGGCCACCTTTATCGACGCTCACTGTCGATGAAGGTGGCCCTGTAAATAAACATAATTTTGCTCAAATGAAATGAAACAGTGTGTGCGCTGAGGTAAACCTACCTTGGTTCAAGGCTATCAAATCCACGCTCATACAGGAGTGATTTATCTATTTTATAGAAATCCAGCTCGAAGTCTTGTTTGCACGGAGTGCGTCTTCTACAGTCTGCAAGATAGAAGAATTGTTTCATGAACGTATATTACTCGATATTGCTACCTGGATACTGGCCGGCAATATACTTGGAATGTCCAAAAATGGGCAGTAAACCCGTTTTTCGGGACGGGACCTGTGCTAGTTCGCTGGGGCAAATTTACGTGCGAAGACGTGCATCACCGTTGTTCTTATCGATCGGACAGGTCAACCCGGCGTTGCTGCTGTGGCGGACAGCCAGCACAGCTTGGAACGGAATCCCACCCTGCTCCAAAAAAGCGGCTACTTCGACCCTATCAAAAAAGAGGGTTTCGTCACTTCTATGACATTTGCTCTACATCATTAGAATCAGCGTGGCGAGGAGGTCAAGAGTACAGCTTACCTTCAGAGTCGAAAATGTTGTTACATCTGTGCCAAGGCATTTCGTTAAGATTCATCTGAATAGTGTTTCCAAAAATGGCAATATAATTATACAATGCCAAATGATCGGTGATTGTCACGATAATGCTCAACAATGTCATGGACACTCCGACACCTGCAGGCATCGAGTGAACTTAATGGCATCTCAGAATCGTTACTGAGATTTTCGTTCGAAACGAATCTCCAGCAGCTGCTGATCAAAATGGTGTGAGCGATTCTGTAAAAAAAAAATGCCAAAAAGACCCGTTTTCATGTCCCAATAGTTGGGGAGCTTGTGGGCCAGTGCGAAGATACAAAGTTTTTACCTCATGTATCATTTTGCTCGTCAGGCATGGAACTCAGTTTCTAATCTGATAGGGAGTGGATGAGGCACTTTTGCGAGAATTACGAATTTCCCGGAAGGTGCTCTTCCGGGAATGAATTATTCAGACAGCGCCTTGGTCCCGCCCCCGGCTCCGCCCACATGCTCCTTATGAATTGGAGCGGGAAAACGGGGCTTTTTTGGCAGTTTTGCACGGGATCACATATACCGCTGTGATCAGCAACTCTTGGGGATTCTTTTTACATAAATTAAAAACAAAAATTAAATCAAATAAATTCTATGTATAGAGAAATTTCAGCATACCTGAGAATAACGGTGCCATACGTTTGAATACGACTATGGCATTAAGAGATGTAAACTGTCCCAAGGCCATTTCAAGGTAAACCAGCGGTATCCCAATGAAAAGCATGCACAGCGATAGTGGTACACAGAACAGAACTGAAAATTCTACAATATCTTCTGTTGCGAAGTCTGGATAGCACTAGGACTTCCGGGAAATGAGTTCGTTTTCTTCCTTATTCTTGTACATCACCTCAAGGTCACGCGAGGGAAGAGATGAAAAGTTCAGTCCGGTGAGCAGGCACCTTAATTTCTAAGCATTATTGGAGAAAACCACCTTCTCGGAACTCGAAATTGGTCGCTTCGCATAGTCGATCGACTCCAGTATAGTGATGCACAAACCACGTTTTATTTTACGCCAAGAAATTACGGTAAGACCACTTGTTGACCGGGCTGGGCTTTTCATTTTGTATGCGAGGGACCATATTTTTGCCGTGGTCTTCCGATCGGCCCGAGGGAGTTTTAACTCAACCAAGTGATCCGAAGGCCCGTCTTTGTGTGTGTGCTATCATTCCGGACGACCAGAGGTATAATAGCGGTCGATCCGGGGGAATTCTGAATCTAAGAGCACAGCCATTTCCTAGTTAGTCTAGTTCTTGATAGGCAAGGTATTGCAACTCTCACTGACTTCCATATCGGTCAAAATGATGAGCCAAACGAGCGCCTGTTGAGTAGGTGATAATATAGCCTGAGATAACAAAGAAAGCGGTAGTACGGCTCTTCCACATTGGCCGAAACATCAGATTTCGTGTGAGCTTCCCAAGAGTCACCTGCAATACAACGATACCCAATGGCTTAGACAGTGCTCCGTATTTTATGAGGGTACCCTTAGCTCTTCGTCATAAATAAGCTCATCTTTCTTGAGAGAAATAGATTCAGATTCTTCCGACTCAGAGGATGCTGATTCTTCTACGGTTGTCGCTGGCTCTCTGGAACCTATACGTGCCATGTCTGGAATTGCGCATCAATCGTTCAGAATAGTCGTTTTACGAGAAGCAGTATTGATCACCATACCTTGCAGCACCAGTTCATTAAATGGTCATTACTTCTCAAATACGGGCTGCATGACCGAATTCATATCATTTCCATCAAAACATGATCAAAAGAGTTCTGGTGTTTTATTCGGGATTTACTATGTAGTTAGGCGAAGTTTTCTATTCATGAATAGTAGTGAATGTGTCGAAACTAGGATAAATTTCCACCATTCTCGTATCACCGCCCGTCTAGTCTGCCGCGTCGCACCGCCCACGCAAAACGGTAGTCCAGCTGGATGCTGTGGCTGTGGCGCGTTGCCGACATTGATGTTTGCTTATGCTTACACCCAAGCGCTTTGGGATTAAGGCAAAAACGCAAAAAGAATGATTTCAAAAGCTCCTTCGACAACAACAGGATCCATATGGTCGGTCGCGTCGCGCTGGTGGTGCAAAGCGGCAGACCAGCGATATTTTGTGAGGCAAGAGCGATTGATCACCATTGCACGCTGTTGCTTTGGCGATGATTGATTCTAATGCTCGACCATGGTGAACGCAGCCTAATCTAAACACAGAATCAGTTGTTACGAGGCAGCAGTTTCGCTGGCTAGGACACTTTTTTGGCTGACGCGCTTGGCATTCGGGTGACTGCATGAACGTCATTTTTTACTTATCAAAGAGAGATCGTAGTTTATCTTTGAAAGAGTTTTCCACTATTACTTACACTTACACTTGTCGTAGTTTATCTTCGAAATTTATGCAAAACGTTGCCGGATGCCTTCCTGGACTACCCGAAGGAGATCACGGGGGACGTTCCAAGCAGTGAACCCCAAACACTGCGATACTTAACTCTGGATCTCCAACGGAGTGGAACCAGCGATAGGGACAGATTGCAATCTGCCACTCAAACCACTGAGCCATCCGGGCTACTTTTTATGTTGGAGTTTGTTAGATAACTGCAGCAGTCGTAGGCAGCATACTATATGTATTTGCAAAACGTGGACACAGGGCAGGATTCGATCCCCTGACCACCACAACGTCGATCATTCGCTCAACCCACTGAGCTATGCGGCGCACGCGATGCAACATACAAATGGTGTCCACTACTACCTACACTTACAGTTATCGTAGTTTATCTTCGAAATTTATGCAAAACGTTGCCTGATGCCTTCCTGGACTACCCGGAGGAGATCACGGGGGACGTTCCAAGCAGTGAACCCCAAACATTGCGATACTTAACTCTGGATCTCCAACGGAGTGGAACCAGCGATAGGGACAGATTGCAATCTGCCACTCAAACCACTGAGCCATCCGGGCTACTTTTTCTATCGAATATTATTTATTATTCAGATGGGATAACTGAAGTACTGTGTTCATCTATAGAAGAATAACGGCCATTTTTGTATTCGCGAAGCAGCGTACTACAGCAGGAAATGGAAGAGTTGGCTTCGCTTATTGTGTATTCAGAAATTTTTCCCCATGAAAATCACAAAAATGAAAAAAACGTGAAAGTTGTGAAAATGGTCCCCTGCTTTATAGCCTTAACATATCCACTGCACTCTGTCTACTACGGAATAAAATTTTATTTTTCTTCGCTTTCTTCCAAGCTCGAGTGATTTATAGCTCATTAATACCGGGGCGGCGGCCGGCGCCCGCCGGCGCCCATTTGCAGTGGCTGCCGGACCGGACTGTATACAGCCGCCATGCTTCTAATATGGAGCGGACGCCACATCGTGGCTACTAGAATCTTTGCTCTTGGGGTGAATTTTTTCATGCATGTCCCAAAGGATTGCCTGTGGATCACAGATGCGAAAAAATAACGCAAAGAATGCATTTACTTATCTTAGTGCTCAACTGTGTGCCAGTTCACTAATCCATTGAGATTATAGGGATTTGTCATATGTACCATACGTATCATAGTGAAGGAAAATCACCATCGTGAGATTGATTGAATGCACCAGTCACAGTGGCCTGGTAATGTCCCATCTTCCCTCACGATTATACACACCTAGATTTTAGCTACCGTCCCTTTTTTCGCGTCGAGACCCACATCTGAAAGCTGCTGTGTCTTTAAGCATGCAGAAAACCACTCAAATCCGAGTATGGGCCATGATGAGCCGAAACGGGAGTGTCATGGCCCTGTGATTGGTTCAATCAAAAGATGGACCAATCACAGAGACACGGCCCGCCCCTTTCACCTTATCGTGGCGTAAGTCCATTGATTTCTCAAATATTCCACGAGTTTCGCACAATTTTAGTGATGAGAACAAGCACTCCAAGACTCCGAAGTAGTCAGGACCTCGTGCGCAAAGTTCCTTTGAGCGCTGCACCTGGACCATCAAACTTCCACTCCAGGATGTAGTCGCACCACTTCTCCTTATTGTTTTTAGGAGTAAAAACATGATGATACAACAAATTCTTAGCACGAATTTTATGCCACACGGTTGCTTAATATGGTGAGCATTGCACGTTTTAATTTTCTGCACTAATCGTAATTGAATCCTTGAATTATGGTATGTGGCGTTGTGGATGGTGTTCATCAATGTTGCGATTCCGCTGCGAGGCCCTGAAAGCTATGAGATCACAGTGACTTTCACTTACTACTGAGTTTAATAGAAAAAAGACGCTCACCCGCTCTTTTCTATGGTAATTCGCTTCTCCTGTTCCAACCATTTCTTCCGTGTTTCCTCGGTGCCAAGTTTTGTCATAGCAAAATCACGAAAATCGGGCAGCACTATGATTTTCATAGCACTACGATTTGTTGGCAGGTCAGGCATGTCAGTCCATTCCGTCCCATCGAATCTGTCAAGAGTAATTACTGATTAATTTGCCGTTTTATTTTGTACAGTAAAAGACATTTTCTCACTGTTCCACGCCAGCAATCGTAGATGACACTGAGTAGCCTCCAGCGACAACAAGTTTATCGTCAAAGAAACATGCCGAAAAATTTGACCTAGAAACGGATAGTGGACACATCCGAAATCAAAAATAGAAACCTCTGTATTTTTTTCTTTTTTATAACTGTATTTAGGTCTTTTTTGTTTATCAAAGAATACTCAAAAACTTCTAAAAAAATTATGTGAAATACCTCTTGGACCTCATTGGTGGCTCGTCTTCTGACCAGGACAAGTGACCTATCTTCCATGTACATACACTCGTGAGCCGATCATCTCCATTGAAGCCACCAAGTACAATCATAGTGTAAGGATTGTACAACAGCATGCAGTGACCTTGAATTATTTCAACGTTTTGATTTTTTTGAGTATCTAAACTGAACCTTCAGCAGTAAACCTGATCGCGGAGAGGGTAAACTTGCCACTTCTGTCCAACTATTCGTTGCTAAGGAGTACACTTCCACTGTTTGTAATACCTAGGAGAGGAAGGGGATCGAATGTGTAATTTTTAGTTGAAATTTCATGATTTAATCCTTGCAGACTGTTTCGTTCAAGCTATGTGTCATTAACATAAGGCCAGTCTTAAAATGATTCTCGCTCCATTAAATATTTTTTTCGAAATATTTTTTGCTATTTATTTAGTTCCATGGTTATTACAATTGTGCAGAATGTGTATTACGAAAACATGCAGAGGTAATAGTGCCATCGAACACTCTGAAAGAGGAGACACATTCAAGAGACGCCAATGGTCCGGACCCGCTCGCATGCGCCGCGCCAGCCGCGTCCTGCCACTCTGATTGCCTGCGCATCCGCACATTCCAGTGATGTTATGCTTCCCATTCTCGATCGATGCCACTTATGAGCGGGTATGAACCATTGAAGTCTTCTACAGCCTAGAAAGCTTCTTCATTCCAGGGTCAAAATTTATGAACTTTCATGTCCTGCACCTCTTAGCATCACGTAGTCTTTACCATAATAACGCTAACAATAATTGGTTAGCTTTACTATTGTGTAAGGAATCCCAAGCCAGTCTAATTTTGGTCCGCAGCTACGTAGCTATGGTTTTCCCCTACCTCATTGCCATTGAATCCACCAGATACGTAGAGTTTTCCACCAGCACTAGCCGCAGCTGCATCCGAACGCATTTGATTCATGTCACTAAAATGAGAAAGTGGTTCAAGATTTAGAAGAATCTCAATTCCTGCTCATCTTCCACAAATTTCGGTGATCCATTGAGGCCATACTGAGGTTAAGATTTTCTATGTGAACTGCTGAGGCTTTCTTGTGGAAGAAAATGGCTCGATATCCTGGCATATTTAAAGGCTAGAGCAAGAAAGACTCACGGTATTCTCTCCCATCTGTTCAACGAAGGATCATAGCGCTCGACACATTTAAGGCGATCCTTGAAGAAAGTGCAATGTTAATTTCGGCGTTTGAATAAGTAAAACCATAAATTACGTAAATGTGATTCAAATGTTATGAAGTGGTATTATATTAGCGACTTGGATCTTTTTTAATTTACAAGGTAATTTCCGATCTTTTTCTTGCCCACTCAGCTACTATACTGTCTTCAAAGTCCTCGTCACCACTCAAGACATCGATTTCGACACATATCGATTGGTGGCGGGGTGCTGCGCGGCCCACTCAATCGATTGGCGCCGATCGATATCGCCTGGGGGGCGGCGACGCAGGGTTCTATACCTAACGGAACTATATCTGGTCCGAGAAACGTACGTGGCGCCTCCGATGACTCATAGATCGCACATCAAAGCCTCCACAAACATAAATCATGCCTTCCATTACGCAACAACTATTGCTGATATATGTTCTGCAACAAAAGCATCACTGATGCGTGGTCATAGGCAGCATCTTCTATGATTAATGATCATCCAAAAAAGATTTTACACAGAATATCAGCTGTCGAGGCCCGCACGATGTACTGTACTAATACGCAGGCACACGGTGCTGCACTCTGCCCGTCTGCCGCACCCCATGTTCCCACACGTCCTCTCGCTCTCTGCCCGAAGTTAACCGCGCCGCGACAAAGTGTTCCATGGTGCGTCCCCTGTCAGCTAGAGTTTCCTGTATGCGTCTGAAACCATTGAGATGCCGAAGTTTACCTTGTTTCAAACATCGGTGCCACCTCTGTCCATTCTCCGCTCATATTCATCTTCATCACTGTGCTATAGTGATTCTCACCATCAGTGCCACCAATTACATACAACTCCTGGAATAAATTACAAATTCATCTATCATTGCGGTCATTCTGAGTCGGTTGACACCGATCCATCTCAGGGAAACTCCGAAATACTGAACTTGAAGAGAATTTTCGGGAGCTGCTGATTACAACGGTATACGTGATTCCATACCGAAGTGCCGAAAACCCACCCCCAAGCCTTGATTTTTGTGGAGCTTGTGGGCGGAGCCGGGGCGAGGCCAAGGTGGGAGGATGAGATTTCCCAATAATACACTCCCGGGAGCACACCTTCCAAGAGAATACGTACTCATCCCAGTAATTCCTCATGAACTGCCCCCAACAGGATAGAAAGCGCGCTCCACGTGTCGTGTGACCAGCACGGGGTATGTGGTGGTGGGACTCTGTAGTTCCGCCCTGGCTCCGCCCACAAGCTCCCCATAAGGTAGGGCTCAAATCGGGGTTTCCTGGCAGCTTTGCACTGAATCACTTACAATGCTACAGTCAGGATAGAAAGTGCGCTCCACGGGTGACCAGTACGGCAGTATGTGATGCTGGGATCCTGTGGTTCCGCTCTGGCTCCGCCCACAAGCTCCCCATAAGGTAGGGCTCAAAACGGGGTTTCCTGGCAGCTTTGCACTGAATCACTTACAATGCTACAATCAGGTGATTCTTTTCATGTGGAAGTCTCGAAAACGACTGTGAGTTGGAACGGTGCTTCCACGCCCAGCCAGTTATTCCTGGATTCAGAATGGAATCCATAACCGCCTCGATATTCCCTAATCCAACTCACATCATTCAAAACTACGGCGCCATGGTAAGCAATGGGATGGATAAGGCCAAGATCACAAAGAGGTTTCCATTCCCGTTTCATCTAAATAAATAAATAAATAAAAGTTGCCAGTGAGCTTGAGGATTAGGAAGTACAAATAGTAACTTCGTATGGACCTGATCGTAGATGTCCATGCGGGAGTGCGTCCGACCACCGTACCATCCACCGAACATCACCAGCTGAGAAACACTTATTGGAATTTCCCTACAGAAATCAAAAACATTGTTCTTTTACCTGGTCCCTTGGTGGACGTATAGGTTTTTCTGAAAGCAGGTGACGGCGATTCTCTACTGTGAGTGTGTTGAGTTTCTGAAATATTTTCTTCAATTTCTATAGTGCTTCATGCATTTTGGAGAAGTGTTAACAATCAGTAATTTATTCCTTTTTAAAGCTTATTTGATTTACAACCTCGGCCCCAAGCAGCTTCAATGACGGATCATCAAGGTGAGCATGAACAAAATCCCTTTCTAAGAGCGCCCCTCCCAGGCTTGATATACACCTCGAATCGTTGGATTGTTGACTGTTTGCCATCTTCTACTTTTTAATCAATCAAGTAGTCCTTACCTCAGCACTCAATCCGGCTATTCTGACTGTATTGAGCAATTTTTCACGATAAATTTCACGACCTGCACATGTGTCTGAAATTCGCTGGATTATAAGGTGCCTTAGTGACCAATAATTCTTTTTTAATTTCTCTTTTGTATCTAAATTCCGTGAAGGCACACCTATCCACGCTTCTATAATATTCAATACATCATCCTCGGAGCGGATATTAAGCCTGTGGTCATCGATAAACAACCTCAGATGCTCATATGAAAGCCTGGAAACTTCTTTTTTTTTGCTTTTAGCTTCCAATAATAAAAAGACGCGACTCTTGTATCATTTCCTGGCTATCACACCTAATTACAACGAATTACAAGGAAATCCAAGCGGTCATGTGCAAGGGGCGGGTACCGCGGCGCGGCGTGGAACTAGAGTTCTCTGCCGTTGACAGAAGCAGACAACCAGAGCTAGCACTCACAGCCCCTGCGTCTCTGCTCAAGAGAGATGCGCCGCGGTCCCGCCTCTAGCTCACGTCCGTTTGGAGTTACCTGTAATTATTACAGCTTATCAGCAGTTAATATACCTGTAAAACTGGAGGCATATTGTCCTCTCACGAACTCCTCTATTAAGATTGTATAGAACGAATCGAAAAGCCTGAATGAGCATCCTAAGAAACAGCAAAGACGCATACGAGCTGTTAATTACCTTCTCAGCGAGCGCACTCTTGAAACTCTCAAGTTTCAGCCAAATGCTTACACAGTTACGTGTGTTGATATGTTGGAGTGCGTACCGTAGGATTTTTGCCTGAATCAATTGGCGGATGTACAGTGGACGTCAATGACGGTGGCCCATCCGCGGCCTCGAGAAGGATGCTGCGCGACCGCGCCGCGGACTCCGGAATCGGTGTCGTCTGCGGCCGGAATGCTATTCCTAGGCGCTTTTCTTCACGATTAGGTCAAAAACCCCAAAACGGATAGAAAAGCTGCTGGAATTAGCGTAAAAGCAGCAGAAGGCACCGGTTATGGCGCGCGCGGCGCGGTTGCGTGGCGTCTCTCTCGGGGCCGTGCATGGACAACCGCCATTGAAGCTCGTTGTATGTAAGACGGTAGATCATAGCCTTTGCAGCCATCAACCGCCGTTTTTGCACGACTCGCTTTCGTCATGCTTGGAATTTTTTTCGAGTTCACAAGAAAAAGTTACTAGTATCACTCCCATGCTCTCAATGGGACAAAGTAGCCTTGTTCACAAAATCTTTAACATAAAGTTTGAACAACATGCCTTCAAACGTCCAAGATCTTCGTCATCCCTGATGTCTTCGAGCGCTGTTTCTAGAGAAAGCCATGTAAAATCCGAAAGTGGTATGTTTGGATTTATAAGCAAGATAACCTGAAAATGTGATCACTTAGCCATTAAATTGAGAAAAGAATAGTATGCAATGAAGTTGCACAACGCACTAAGTCTTTAGAGTACGGTAGGAGAAGAGACATCTTCAGATCGTCGTATCTTTTGGAGAGCGCTTTCCCCTCCAAAAAAGAACAAATGCGTTGTAATTGCGAGTAATACCAATGTATACTGAAATATGAGGTATCATATGATTCAAAACGCTATAATTATAACTAGTGAACAACTCATTGGTAACTAGAGGTGAATCAATAAGTGACCAGATATGCCAGGGATCCACAGGCCATTCATTGGGGAGTCGGTATGCCACTTATCGGAGATATTTGCTTCATGTACTCCCACATCATTTCCGGGACCCTTTCTAACATGTTAAGCAGTTAAAAATCGGATGCGTGACAAGAGGTACGCTGCTGGTCTGTGATTGGTCGATTCATCGTGCGCGTTGCGGCTGCAACCTTCGAGGGTACGAGCAGTTCTGCGTGGATGTGGGCAATGCCTTTTCCGAGCTTGAGTGGGGCAGATTAGTGTCATCGGAACCCACAAATTGTGAAGAGGTGGCCACCGATGTCATTTAGTGCGTAGAATTTGAAGAAACACCCCGAACTTGAAAAGCGCATACGTGCGGCGCGGTCGCGTCGCGGGGTACAGTGGGGTCCGGCAGCCATTGCAAATGGGCGGGCGCCGGCCGCCGCCACCCTCCGGCGCCCCGGTATTAATGAGCTATAAATCACTCGAGCTTGGGAGAAAGCGAAGAAAAATACAATTTTAGTCCATAGTAGACAGAGTGCAGTGGATATGTTAAGGCTGTGAAGCAGGGGACCATTTTCATAACTTTCACGTTTTTTCATTTTTATGATTTTCATGGGGAAAGATTTCTGAATACACAATAAGCGAAGCCAACTCTTCCATTTTCTGCTATAGAACACTGCTTCGCGAATACAAAAATGGCCGTTATTCTTATAAAGATGGACACAGTACTTCAGTTATCCCGTCCGAATAATAAAGCTCATCCAATTCGGGATCCTCAGAAATAATTGAAATCCGTATAAATTGTTCCATATCCATTGCGAAGTAGTTCTACCGCTGTCATTTATCTTTCGTGGAGCAGTCCTTTACTGCGGAGTTACTCTGTCCCGGTTTCCCTCAAAAGTGGTTTTTCACTATTACTTACACTATTACTATTACTTACACTTACACTTGTCGTAGTTTGTCTTCGAAAGAGTTTTCCACTATTAATTACACTTACACTTATCGTAGTTTATCTTCGAAATTTATGCAAAACGTTGCCGGATGCCTTCCTGGACTACCCGAAGGAGATCACGGGGGACGTTCCAAGCAGTGAACCCCAAACACTGCGATACTTAACTCTGGATCTCCAACGGAGTGGAACCAGCGATAGGGACAGATTGCAATCTGCCGCTCTAACCACTGAGCCATCCGGGCTACTTTTTATGTTGGAGTTTGTTAGATAACTGCAGCAGTCGTAGGCAGCATACTATATGTATTTGCAAAACAGTGGCGCAGGACAGGATTCGATCCCCTGACCACCACAACGTCGATCATTGGCTCAACCCACTGAGCTATGCGCGCACGCGATGCAACATACAAATAGTGTCCAATCTTACTTACACCTACACGTTTATCCTAGAAATTTAGGTGAAAAGGGAGTTGGGTGGGACCACTCCTGTGAAGCCTAAGCCTAAGCCTTAAACCCATTCTTAAGCATAGGGTTAGGCTTATACGTCTTGACCGCCACCCCACCAATACCGACTCATTTCTGAACCGCCTGTACGTGAAGTGGTGCGGAAGTTAGCACTTACAAGGGAAGTGCAAGAGGCCATATTCGAAAATCGGGATGAAACCTATCTGGCTTGAATCTTTGTTGGAGAGGGTGTTGCAGTATATATTTTGTTACTGCCCTCGGCTTCAAAAAACAAAAATCCCACCACAGTACTATATGCGTTGCAGCACTAGTCCGTCAGCGACGAGGTGGCCGATGGAGAGGATGCGGACTGATAGGCAGGAGGTCGAGGGTTTGGATCCCGTCATTGACACTCGTTTTGCATTTTTGTTTTTTATTCCTCCTATGTTATTGAAATCAATTTTGGAGGGCTAGAAGACAACACTTGTCTTTACTGACGTACTAGCTATAGAATAACTACTCTACGGGTATGGGCTTTCCGCCGAATCCGACAAATCCCGATTCATACGGGAGGGGAGAGCAAACCTCATCAATTTCGGACATTATATCCCATTCCTCGTCCATCTTTTCCTCATCATCGACTTCTAGTTCTTCTTCATCTGCTATTGTAAGCTCGCAGTGAGCAGCCTCAAGAAGAATCCTTCCAAATGCTTCGGCCAACTTCCGCTCATCACGAGTTGCACAGTTGCCATCACCCGGACCAAACCGAGCCAACAAAAGGGCCACGACGCGTGAAGGTTCGAACATTATGAACCGAGTGGGAAAGATTTTGAGTTACAGTCGTGAAAAGTGACTGCTACTTTATAGCTAATCGAGGGAGAAAAGCAGGTTTTATATAACGTAGTTATTCCGTGCCTAGTGCGTCAGTAAGGATAAGTATTATCTTCTAACCTTTTAAATTTGATTTCAACAACACAGGGGGAATAAAAAATGAGAGAGCAAAACAGGTAGGTGCGCATGACGGGGTTCAAACTCTCGAGCTGACAGTGCAGCATCCTCCCCACTCGGCCACATCGTCGCTGACGGACGAGTGCTGCAGCGCATATGGTACTGTGGTGGGATTTTTGTTTTTTGGAATCGAGGGCAATAATGAAATATATACTGTAACACCCTCTCCAACAAAGATTCAAGCCAGATAGGTTTCATTCCGATTTGCGAGTCTGGCCTGTTGCACTTCCCTTGTTAGAAGTTTTTCATCTACTGCGCAATTACCAAGTACTTGCGTGCGTCATTCGCATACAAGCACCAACCCACTCGTGAAGAATTTTTAATGAAGATCGGTCTGCTGCGTCTTGATGCGTATTGAGCTATCCTTCACAACATAAAGGCAATTCATACTATGTGCGTGCTTTTGACGCTCCTGCGTTTAGGGGTCGCACCGCTGACCAAGCCCAGACACGCGCTACAGTATCGCGGCGTCCGCATATCTTTCCGTTGAGGACCTAGATGCCGCGTAGAGCAGCCTTCATGGCAAATCCTTCGCAAATAGATGCAAACTTTTGACACACGCACCCTTTCAGCAGACGTTAAATGCGCCTTTGAAGTATGGGCGATGATTTTGACATGGTGAGCGATCAGCATCGTCCCCATGCTCGCAATATGTAGTTGCCAACACTGTTTGTTTTAGACTTGCATTCTGCAATTTCACTAGAGCTCACGTTTCGCCATCCTTCGTTGATAATATCAGATCGTGATAACTTTCAGCAGACATCTGGCAGCAACCGACAACATTCAGAGGAACAACGTCAGAAATGAACCTCCAAATCCAAGGAATGGACTCAAAGTGTGATAATGAAGCGAATTCTGATAATAAAGCAGTGGTTCAAGGCTGGACTGCATATCTCGTCGCGAACACTTCCACGCGAGAGTGAGTGCTTAGGAGTAATTTCTCGTATGCATCACTAGTCTCAGCTTCCGAATCGCTGTTCCGAACTTTCCCTGGAGCGGCAACAACGCTCTCTATTTCGGAGTGAGGAACTAGTTAGTAGAATTGAAGGATTTATGTGCTTCATCGAGTTTTTAACCTGTATTCTTGTCCGTTTCAATTGATGTTCGTGCGATGGAGATAGTATTGCACCTTCTTTATTTTTACATTGCAGTGGCCACATTCGTCAATGTAATTAGTTTATTTATTTATTTATTACATGAGGAGATCATGTGGGCAGAAAAAAATACAGTTAACGTATATTACATATCATAGCAGCAAGTATAGCACATGAACAAAGCAGTGTATTCTATTGAAAAGTACCAGCAACATTCGATGACCTGATAAATCGCTTTGCCAATTTTCTGAATTGTTTCACTTTAATAGCGAGCCGATGATTTTTGCTGAGATTCAAATACTGCGTTCCTGCACGATTAACAAATAAGTGTTGCCTTGTGGATGTCACTCCTTCATGGAATGAAATTTTATTCAAATCTTTATGATTTCATCTTTTCAACTTTAATTAGCAATTCTTTGTGGTTTCTTCAGACTTGCTCCTGGAGCTTCTACTACGCTCTAACCTCGACTATTGAAGCACAGGAAGGCTTTGTGTGAGAAATGTGTTGTGTTTCCTAGCACCGTGGTAATTCAGAAGACCAAAAACCAACAGAGTAGAACCAAGTTTGGTATACTGTCACTACAATTTTTGTAAGTCAGCAATCCTCTTGAAGGATCACCAACAAGAATTTTTGGAATAGCAACCATTAATTGTACTTCATTAAATTATAACTTATAAACAATTATAAACAAATATTAATTCAGAAACTGCGCAAAGAGCTAAACGGCGTGCTTAGAAAAGCTCAAGAATTTAGTTTCTCTTCGTTTTTAGTGAGTTTGCATCCAAATTCAATTGAGTTCTCTGCTGTGCAAAAATAACTACAATAAGAATTTAACCGTTCTTTTCTGTTCGTTTATTACTGCTGATTAGAAAATCGGAAAACATTCATTCGAAACAAGGGCATTGAAAACTCCTTTTTCGTAGCGGTTTCTATCCACGACTCAAAGCGGAAAGTTTCAATCGAAATCCGATGAGATCAAGTAGCAATGAAGTTGGATTTTCATGTGGGAGCACGATTGCCAATCATAATGTTTTTTCTGTGCAGTGTTTCATTTTAGTAGAGACATACATACAAGAGAGGCGCAGAACTCATAGAACTTCCTGATCGATCGCTTCATTGTAACGAATCCCATGCAGGAGCGACCACTTTATTATGCCGCCTATTTGTTTACTGACTCGTTCATTTTTAGTGCAGTCATAGTCAGAAAAATGATAGGGCTGACAAGGGACAATAGTAAAAGTAGCTGCAAAGCGCTCTGTAACACGGATGTCCTCGTTTCTTGGAATGAGCAGTCTTCTTTTCCTTTCCTTTTTCCTTACCTCTTATCCTCACCACTAGTCAGTTGGAAAAATTCAAGCAGATTCCGCTTGTTTTACGTGTGTTTGTTTGTTTGTCTAATTTATTTCACGTAGAATGAGCGAAATCTGCTCGAATTCACCAACTTTTGTCGACTTGAGTAGAATCCGCTGGAATTCACACGTAAAATAAGCAAAAACTGCTCGAATTTGCATTTCGTGTAGATTCGAGCAGATTTCGCTTTTTTTCATTTATTCTTCTGGTAAATTCGTTTTTCACCGATTATTACTGTAATTTCAGAAATGAGTTACATCTGAAAAAAAGAGCCACATACAGTGGACGGCAATGGCGATGGCCCATTCGCGGCCTCGAGAAAGACGCAGCGCGACCGCGCCGCACGCGCCGGGGTCGGTATCCTCTGCTGCCGGGGATGCTATTTCCAGTCTCTTTTCCTCGATTTGGTCGAAGATTCTTGAAATCTGGTAAAAAAGCTGTTGCATATAGCATGACAGCAGCAGAAAACATCGTTTGTGACGCTCGCGGCGCGGTTGCGCAGCGTATTTCTCGAGGCCGCGGATAAGCCACCGCCATTGACGTTCACTGTACACGGTGGGCCAAAAATACGGTAACAATGCCCATTTTTCCTTTGAAGAAACCTGTTCCGTCTTGAATCCACAATCAGTTGGGAGGTCGTTCTTTATCACAGCAATGCTCCCGTAAGCCACGTTTACTCCACGGCTGGGCCAAGAACGAATTCTATGACCCATTGGTTTCATCGAGTTGCCAATCACTTGTTCAGATATCTTTTAGTAGGATTAGTAGCTCTTAGTGATGCCCACAGCACAGGTTTTATTTGAACCTCATCTGACTTAGGATTCATTGAAAGAGTGCCTTAAGAAACAGAGGATGAACTGAATCTCAACCACTTGCGCGCCGCGGTCGACAATCTCACTCAGCAGCTGAGAGGTAATGTCGATCTTGACGGAGGATATCGCAAGATAAGCTGCGTTTAGTTCAGCCAGATGTAGTCAGCATAAATCTTATGATACTTTTCCAAATTAGACAAGAATTTTTTCCACCGTGCCTTTTTCTTTGTTACCGTATTTATGGCCCACCCTGTATTTCAGTCATCACGATTCATATCGCTCATTTCCTCGAGATTTACGTGTATTCTTCGGGTGAAATCGGGAAATATTTCGGAGTAAAATCAGCGAAATCTGCCCGGAAGTACACGTAATCTGCTCGATTTTTTTCACCTGAGTACTAGTAGCTCCCTTACCACATCTTTCCCCGTTTGCCTCACCATTCGCCACCATACTGTTGTTTCCATTTGACTGCCGACTCCGCCCCGTCCAGCTCCTTCTTTTCGTCTTTGTCATCGGATCCTTCTTGGTCCGCTGGTGAAGCGCCAAATTTTCTGCGTGCAATTACTCGTGGAGCAGCCGTCAACTCGCTCCCATGTGATATGCATATGAGGAGCTTCCCAAGCTCTTCCAGGAAGTGCTCGGGAGCGATACTCCCTGTGGAAGGGGATATGCATACCAGCCCAGATCAATTACTCCAACTTTGGTAATTATGAGCACAAACGCAGCCCGAACTGCAAAATACATCGAGTTCAGCAACTGAGAGAAGGATTCTATCTTCGTTGACAATGTTCTTCGAGTAATCGATATATCGACCGAGGCCGAGCAGTGGAAGATGGAGAAGTGAGCGGAAAAGCTTGTGTTCGACTAGAATTCAGAATTCGCGTACAGGTTTGAGTTCTTGGTTCACATACAGTCTTTCTCAAAAATTCTTGCCTCACGCTTCACTGCCTGTCTACTAAGCTGCGCGCTGTATCACCTATACATTATCATACGTGGTGCGACATATGTCGAAATGAGGTGTTTCTGAGAGATACAAATCTTCGCTAGTATTTGCAGCCACAGGCTGCTTCTCAAGTTAAAACAACAGCAGCTTGGCGTATTTGGAATAGTTAACATGGTCAACAGTCGTGAATATTTTCCACTTCATTAAGTTATAGCTAGACGTTTATTCGTGAAAACAGTTCACTGAAAGATGCAGGCGATCTTGTATCGGTTTTTACCCAATGAGTAGTTGCAGCCCACTATCCTTTTCTCTCCCATCTGGAAGGAGCGAGCGATGCGAAGTAGCACTTTTAACAAAAATATTAATTGAAACTTTACATTTTGCAGTTGAAGTTTCCACTTTCTAACGACGTCCTTCAAGTTGAGAATTCCAGGTCTAAAAATCATATTTCACCTTACTACAGTAAGAACGAACGGAAAGGCGGTTAACGCATCACCCAGCGTCAGTTAGGACTTCATAAGGTCCTTCGACATCGCCTGCAGGTTCCGTCACAAGGGTACCAGCGAGCTTTTCTAGTTCACAGGAATACTTCTAGAAATTGTCGTTACCAGTGAATATATGTGGAGGTAGACAGGAATTATGTGAATTTCGACCTTGTAAAGAGTCCAAGGCGTTTTCCAACTTGCACACTTTTTTTATCGAAGCAGAATATACACTCTCCAACAAAGAAACTAATTAACGGTAAGAGACCAAACTTGCCAAACGATTCTTCCATTGCCCTTTAGTGATTTGAATCCCTGCGAGCAGTGTCTTCCGAACTGCCCCGCCGCTCATACTTTTGTCACCCAATCTCTTGTTGCATATGCCCTTCATGCTTTTCTCAGGGTTTCTGGTGACTCCAATTGAAGAAACAATTGCGAAGAGATAGAAAGTCTGTAAAAAACACAAGTTTCGTTCAGGAGACCGCTCTAGCGGACATTTCCCACAACAGTTTTTTTTTAAATTAGATAAGATATAATTATAATTATAAATAACTAGACGGCATACCTGGCTTCGCTCGGGTGTTTTACTACCCCGGCTATTTTCACTGCTGAGGACAAGTGCTATTGCCGATAAATTTATTGAAAAGTTCATAATTCTGGTGATCAGCACATTAGTAAATCTCAAGTGACCTTTCCCTATCGACCCGTAAGCGAAAAGTAAGCAAAGTTATTTTGATTACACCGGATCGATGTATTCGTGTAAAATAATTGTCATGCTCACATTCAGCGTATTGAGGAACCACAGTAGATGTGTTCTCACCACCCATGGGGTAAAAAAACAAAGGTCAATAAAGTCGATAAATCAATACTTCGTACAGGCGGGAAACCACAGCGCACATGTCAGAGCGAAGATGGGAAAAATTGATAAAATCAATAGATCGATACTGCCGTTAAGAATGGTTGCCATATTCGTGTTCATTTCTCTTGCTATTCGAAGGCTAAGTATGATCTTGTTATGGTCTACAAAATTATCTACAGCAAGAACCATCTTCCGGGTTACTTACAGTCATCGCTTCGATGTCTTTCATGCATTGTACTTGTATTCTTGAGATCGTATCTACACACTGGCGAGGTATAACCTCGTACAAATAAATAAATAAATAAATCATGGCTTATTTTGAATATGAGACAGTCCAGCTAAGGGATGTTCGTAGGGTTTTATCGCCTCTAAGATGTCCTCACAATATCTCTAAATATCTCCAAATCTTGAACTAAACATTACGAGATAGCATTAAAGAACTCACACAGACAACCAGAGTGGTAAGCGATGCCATTGTTCAAATTCACTAAGTCTTACAGAGAGTTTAGTTAGTTTTACAGTGCTTTTATATGTAGTTGCAACATCCACTAGCAAAAATCCCAAAAAGCCCATGTTTAACCTGCAGAGATAAAACTTTGAAATTGACGAAATCGTTCCAGCAAATAATCGAAACAAAATCCCAAAACTGAAATCCATGTTAATAGGGTGTCAGTGCTCAGGTGAGAGCTCAATCATTCTCTAGTTTATGTTAATCACAACCAGTTCCAATTTCTGATGAAGGTGCTGCTTTAAAAAACTGTATATTTCAGAATAAACAACAGAATCAATGCACTCATCAATGGTGTGCATCGTCGATCAAGGGAAGTATTCAACAACGACCAAATCTGCCATGAACCTCTTCACGTGCATGCATGGTCAATAACGGCTTTGAAATTATGGGATCTTCGCGCTATCAAGCGAACGAGAACATTCACAACTAGTTTCATAGAGATGATTGAGGAATGATAAGACTATTATTATGTTGAAAGGGAAGTTTCCAACATCCATATTTCATTGAGAGTTTTTCACTCCTCAGCTTATTGCCTCCTCCAGTCTGGCCATCCGGCTGAAGCCGAACCTCCACGTATTTGCCTCTTTTAGAAGGAAGAGCACTTTTCGAGAAATGCGATTTGGAATTGTCTCTTTTCTTATCGTATTCTTGCGTTGTGCAGCTTCTTTTCATCCTTTCCCCTTCTTAAATTTCTGATATCGTAGAAGTTTAATGGCTGATGAAGCAAACATACAGGTTACCTCGCTTATAAGTCCCAACAAACCACTTCCTGATTAGATTTTGATCGAATCGTGAAGTGATGTGGGAGGTGGCACATAAAATGTATTGAACAAATAAATACAGGGCACTTAATACAAGGTACTTGCGTGGTCCTAACTCAAGCATTCACTTCAAATTTATAGTGAGGATTGATTGACTGCAATTACACTTTCAGTCAAATTAATTGACTAATGATGTAGGATTCTTCCGCGCCGTATACATGCGGTGCGTCTGCCCTAGTCGATATGATTAGCTGATAGGCTGAGAAAAGAAACATGCAAATATGCAACAGGAAGGCTGATTTTGTGTCGGTTAGCAGGGACAGCGCGAGAAAATGCGCTACGAAATCACACGCGTCATCTACCAACTATAATAATTTGACAGGAACTGTATACCAAGGATCTGTAATTTGGAAACGAATCCTCCTGGGTTAGTTAGGTTACTACGTAGTGCAGCGTTCTTCCTAAAATTCTTGCTTTCCCTGTTTATTGCCGATGGTATCGTTGGGTGTGGAAATTCTTCGTTGCACATAGTGTCGTAGTGTTCGCGCCACCGATTAAGAATGTCCGGTAGGCGATGGAGCAAACGACCGTTTCTGTCTCCGATTTGCATAACGTGTCCCAAGTCTTCAGATGCATGCTGCTTCGCTTTCGCAATACGGTAGATTTTCTTTTCTCCATCGATGGTGTCCAATTACTCATACATATCTGTATAATATGCCGCCTTTGCAGCTGAGACGGCTCTCTTCGCCGCGGACTTTGCTTCTCTGTTTTCCCGCATGTTCTCTCCGATCTCATCCCTAGCCACTTCTTGTACACGTCCTTCTTCCTCTTAACAATGCTTTGGACCTCCTCTGACCGCCACCACGTCTGCTTGTCCATGAACGGTCTTCCTGGTTCAATGATTCTGAGAAGGTTACGTGCTCCTTTCACAGCTTGCAATTCTGCCTCATGCTCCGACATTTTCCACCATTTGATTCGCTGCAGCGAAACCACTGGTCGCGCAGGGCGCCGATGTTGAATTCGCATGGCCATGACAAGAAGACGATGTTGTGGCGCTGTACTATCCGAGGGTATCACTTTAGCATCAATGATATACTTCAGCTCATGGCCTCGTACTAGCATGTAGTCAGTTTGCATCGCAACCCCTCCACTGCGGGATGAAATGAGGTATTCATCTTCCTTCTTGAAGAACATGTTCATCACTGCCAAATCTGCAGCCTCAGCATAATTGAGGAGAATTTTCCCTTCTTCGTTTCTTGTGCCATAGCCTCGACCGCCGTGCTACCTCTCATAGCTATATCTATTAGACCCGGCATGTTCATTGAAGTCACCGCCGATTATTAGACTTTCATACTCTCCAAACTCTTGCGTGAGCGCTTCAAGATCGCGGTACAAACACTCTTTCATATCGTCAGTACATCCGCACTACGCACATATAACACGCAGAGTGTCGCCTCCTCCGGTGGTCTTGATAGACATCAGACGGTCGGAGATGCGTTGAACGCCAGTGATGAAGTCTCGGTAGGCGTCACTGACGATGATTCCAACTCCATTTCGCCCACATGTTGTGCCATAATATATGAGCTTATAACCATCGATAACTTCGCGCGTTCGCTCCTTTCCACTTTGTTTCCTGTACACAAACGATGTCGACTCCGCGCTTCTTCAACGTATCAGCGAGTTCACGGCTTCTCCCTATCAACGTTTTGACATTCACTGATGCAAAACTGATCGTGCGATTCTTCGGCTTGCTTGAGTGGCCTTTGAGGGCCAGTAGTCCCTGCCTATTTTTCGCAACATCCAGGCTAGATTGGTGATTCGCGTCGCCTCCTGGGTACGCCCTAGCTTTTTCTACAGTTCCTTTACCAGCACAAACCATGGTTTTCTTCTGATGCGACGTGGTGTTCCTCGGCCGAGTTGTCGCATAGTCTGACGCCGGAATCGGAAAAGGTGTATGTTTTAACCACATATTAAAAGAAGTTCGAGTGACATACATAGAAGTTTGCTAATTATCACTCCTTCACAGAAATATAACTCTGAAAAAAAGCGTGCTCACCCGGTTGAGCACGCGGTCCCACACATCGCACCATGCGTGTCAACCGGTTGAGCACATTGTCGTGTTAAAGCTTTTCGCCATCCTTCGTTGGTAATACCAAATCCTGACAAATTTTAGCAGACAGCTGGAAGCAGCCAACAGCAAAATACGGACGAACAACTTCACAAATGGATTACCAACCCTCAGGAAATGAATTTCAGAGTGTGATACTGAAGCAAATTGTGATAATAAAACAGCGGTTCAGAGCTGGTATACACATTTTCTCTCGAGCACTTCTCTGCGGAAGTAGGAGTGCTCGGAGCAACTTTCTTCTGCACGACTTCTCCCAGCTTCCGAATCACCACTCTCGGCCACCAAACAAGAGAGCAAAGCTTCTTTCGTGACGTTTGTTGACGTTTTGTTGACCAGTTTTCTTCAAGTAATCAATATATGCATCGAAGCCGAACAGTGGAAAAGAAAGAAAAACGATCGGTAAGAAGCTAGCAAAAAATGTTTTGAACCAGAATTCTGTAAGAAACATGGGTTGTCAAACCACATATGTAAAAAAAGGAATTTTTGAGAGATACAAATCTTTGTTTCTATTTGTTGCGACAAGCCGCCTCTCAATACCAAGAAACAACAGCTTAACACATTTGAAATTGCTCCCAAGATCGATGCCATACCATGCTTTCAGCGAAATGCTCAATTTGACAAAGAAGCTTGCTAGTAACTTGCTAGCTAGCTTGATAGCTAGCTTGCTACACAATCAATAGTGATTTGGGGCACCTATGAATATTTTATACTCCATTCGTGATGTAGCAAGACGTTTATTCGTGGAGACAGTTTATTGGAAGACGCAGGCGATCTTGTATTGCTTATTGTCCTTCGAATAGTTGCAGCCGGCAAACTTTTTCTGTCCCATCTGAATAGAACGCGCGATGATAAATTAGCGCTTTTAGCAAAATGGTAAGCCGAACTTTTACCTTTTGCAGCTGATCTTTCCACTTTTTAACGACATCTTTCAAGTTGAGAATTCCAGTTCTGAAAATAATATTTCACCTTACTACAGTAAGAACGAAGGGAAAGGCGGTTAACGCATCACCCAGCGTCAGTTATGACTTCATAAGGTCCTTCGACATTGCCTGCAGGCTCCGTCACAAGGGTACCAGCAAGTTTTTCTAGTTCACAGGAATACTTCTAGAAATTATCTTTGTCAATAGATAAGAGGAAATTAGGCGTATTTTCACCTAGTAAAGGTTCCAAAGCTTCTCTCAAACTTCACACTTTTCATGAAAGCAGAATACTATATATTTTCCGACAAAGAATCCACTACCCGCTGTTAAATAATAAAAGACCAAACTTGCCATTAGATTGTTCCATTGCCCTTTAGCGATTTGAAGCTCTGTGAAGAGCAACTTGCGAGCTTGGGGGTTATTGATTGCTTTGTCACCCAGTTCCTTATTGCATCTGGCCCCAGGTTTAGTTTTTCCAATGTTTACGTCCTCATTGGAGGAAGCGATTACGAGAAGAGAGAAAGCCTGTAGAAAACACAAATTTTTCCTGTACAACTGCTCGTGAAGAAATCATTCATGGAGTTTGTAGAGTTTTGGTCCCCCTGTGACATCTTCTCATAATATCTCTGGATTTCCAGCTAAACAGTCATGACAGTGGATAGTACATAATTGTGTCAAAGGAACTCACACAAGCAACGAAAATAAGAGAAGTCATTCTTCAAAGGCCCTAATACGTTGTTTATTTTTCGCGGTACTTTTATACGTAGTGAAAATCCTCACAGGTAGAGAGTAATACCTGTTTAATTGGTGGAGGGAACGTTTTATTATTGATGAATTTGTTCTTACAGATAGATTTTAATCCGTGAAGGTACGGATTCGATCTAAAATGGGAGTTTAATCACCCCATAGTTTCTTCTAATCGCAAATGCATTCAAATCCTGATGAGCGCGCTGATCTAGAAACCTGTTAGTTTTGGAGAATATAACGGATTACTTGCACCCATCATCGAGCAAAGCTGGTATGCATCGTCGATCAAAGCAAGCATGTATTAACGATCACGCCTGCCATCCACGGATGTTCACCAACAGCTCCGAAAAAAAACAGCACATTTGGTTTTGCATTCATCGGCGTCCTCTCTGGGACTGCCTCGTATAGTTCCAAAAACGACGACATTTAAATGCAGCACTCACGGAAATTTTTGGGGTTGATGATTTCGCGGTATATCGGGGTTTCTGGGGAAGATGAGCTCATAGACAACTATGAAGTTGCGTGAAACACGCGAAGAACACAGAAAATAAACGCGGTATTTCATGTGTGTCTATAGCGCGGACGAGTGTTCCGTGATGGGTCCCGCCACGAAACCCTGCAAATGGTACGAATTCCACAAACGAGCCCCCGCTGAACCACATGCGTACACCCTGTCCACGGCGTTAGCTGGCGCGACGAAACCCTTTTGTCCAGAGCGGCAGATATGTCCACGGCAGTCTCATCGCAGGTAGGCAGCCATCCACGGCGCGCAACTTACTGTTGCGATTGTCCAGCGGCCCGCTATATGGTAAGCGACTCCCTTTAGAGGTGAAAATTTCCGTGAGTGCTGCCTTTAAGTATTCGTGCCAGTGACGTCTCTCTGCTCGTCTGCCTCTCCGAATACGGCACTATTTCTCGCGTTCTTCTCTAATTTCTGCGCAACTGCGTTTCCCCGTGAAACACACTATATCTAATCTTGAAGTTTCTGAAGGGTTTCAACATAAAATTTCACCATCACTAAAGCGCCCGATGACCTTCGCCAAGAATCCACGGAATGGCTGTTAAAGGCAGTGTCCAGGCAAAATTTTCGATACTTCAAATCTGCCATGTCATCCTCTTATTCTACTCGAGGAGCTGATTGCAACTGTGTATTCTTTCAAAATTTGTGGTTTTCGGAAGGCTCAAAGCCACGATGTGGACGAGTTGTCCGGTGAAAAATGGAAAGAAGATAATGAGGCTCCTCGAACTCTCGTATTTTGGACAAACCAGCTAATAATTGCTATAGAACATCCTGAGGAATATCTACAACTCCATTTCCTTTCTTGTTCATTAGTATTTTTCCTAATAACCCACTATTTCCAAAATACGGGTTGAAATTTTGGCGCAGTATCGATTGAAATACTTGTTAAATTTAGAGATACGTGTTGAACAAGTTGATACATGTTGGTGTGAGACCCGTCCGCAGCACAACAGAACGGAGAGGGACCAGAATGTTAAACAATGAAAGATGTCTTCACAATCCTAGACGAAATTTAATATGTTCTCGCAAATCGCAAAATCCTCAAAGGAGCGGAGCGGGCACTGGATCAGCTTTGGGTACTAATACTGACCACTGCCTGGGCACTGCCTTTAAGTGTGGAATAGCATCACTGCTTTTTTTTTTATTTCGTCTCCAGACTGTGACATAGTAATACGTTAGATTCATGTTTTCCCGCCTTTTTTTTTGCATCCGCATCATCTGTTACTGCTCGAAGTTGTTTCCTTTAGCAGTGAGTTATAAGTTCTCATCTCCTTGGCATCGATCTTGCTCCATTTCCTTTTGATCATGGCATTGGAACGTTCATCTCGTTGACATCACATACTTGACTACAGTAGCTCAAAACTCTTGTTGTTAGTCAAGTCATGCTAAGACAGGAGTATTCGGTCGGCCATCTACTATTTATATTTCTCTACTATCATAAACCTCAGAGAACCTGTCTGTGCGTGCGTGCGCAATAGCGCGCCGTATCTAGCACGGGTGGACAAGTGTTCGCCAAAACAGAAAAATTTGATAACCTGTATATGGGGTCGGTGTAGACATGCCTGTTGGGGTTCTCCGATATGCTGAATACGGGCATGACAATCATTAACATGAAAATATCGATTTTATTGATTTTTCATTAATTTTGCTCGGTTGTCGGGAAAGACATGCCAATTGAAGTTTTCCCATAAGATGAACATGAATTTTTTATTTGCATAACTTCACTATGAGAGTTAAGCTCGCAAGCGCGCTGATTCGAACTATCCTGAGCCAATCGTTTTTATTCCGAAATATCCGAAATAATTATGTAAGAATTCAGACTACGGGAGATTTAAAGAATTTCAGCGCCTCCAGAACATCCTCTCATGACATCTCCGAATTTTCCAAACTGGCCCTTATCATTTGAGGAGTTATGACAAACAAAGAATGGTAAACCATTTCCTCTAGTCAATAAAGGTTGAATCGTCACAAATAGCAATTTCAGCTGAGCGAAAAATAAAATTGCCTTGAGAAACGCGGTCAATCCCTTTTTATAAGTCCAGTTTTACATTATGGAAAGCAATGGAAAGGATGAGGAGCACACTGTAGCAAAAATGTGGCGTGGCTGTAAGTATAGCATACAGGGAACTCCAAATGTACACAGACAAGGGACAGGGCCGCGGCGCGGCTGTCTTGGGCGGAGACGCAGGCGCTCAGCATGCAGAGCACCCACTTCACTGCCTAAAAGAACCGCAGGCCCGACCCTTGTCTGCGTCATTTGGAGTTTGCTGTATATATCCATTCTAGCTAGTATACATTCCAGAACAGTGTAGTCGAAAAATCTAACAAAACAGATCAATATGTGTAACAAAGACCCAAAAAATCATCAGCATATATTTATCTGAATAAATTTCCTATTATATCTTTTATACAATTATCACAGTTATCAGTGATCACGCTCTTTTGTAGTATAACATATACGCCTCGGATGTCTGAAAATTAAGAAACATTGATACAGTCCGCGCTTTTCCCATGAGCAACCTACATTAATTCCATTAGCCGATGAAGATGACACACTTTCGTCGTCAAATCTTAACCATTCTCCCGTTGTTCCGTGACAAACCAACGCTGTATAATGACCACTGTTTAACCGACCACAGTGATTCTAAACAAAATACATTTATTAAGGATAACTTTCTGAATCACACTACTTACCGTCACAGCATATAATCTATAAGGTTCTGGATTTTCTGGAGAGTTTTGATGTAGATACTCAGAAAGATCGAGTCTGCTAGGGTCGAAATCGACAGGCATTGTGTTTTTCGCATAGTCACCATTTTCCATAGAAAACCGCTTCAAGTGCACAACCTAAAATTCAATGGGGTGAGAGAAAGAAAGAACGAAGAAACACGAAAAAAGGGTCCTAACGAACCACGACAGGCGGCAGCGACCACAGTTTTGTCAGCCGTGATGCTCGCTTTGGAGCTCGACACCGAGGGCAGTTCCATCGACAGTCACCATCGAGAGTCTGTGAATAGTCATAAATTTATCAACAAATCAGCAGTGAAGTTGGAGGATTAGTCAAAGTGTTGAAAACTGTCTTCAAATATTGGTATACTCATATAAATGTGACGGTGGAAATGTGACAGTCATAGCTGAGTTAAATAAAGAATGCGCAAAATAGTTTGCTAGCACCACAAAAATGACCGCTAATGGATGTACCGTTTGGGAGAAATGACTGCTGAGACACTGCTGTAGACTTGTGCGACTTGCGTGAACCGGTAACTCCACCGTTATCAAACTGCACTCTTCAAAAGTCGCCGATTGTTCACCACACGCAGAACACGACAGTTCAGAAACTGTTTGCAACTATAAAAATATTCTCTTCGTTAAAACTACCCGTGAAGAAAAAAAAACGCCTACGTTGAAGATCTTGTTGACTGGTGAGCAGGAAAACAAACGACTTTTCTTCTCGTAATCCTTCGCATCGTTCAGTATATGTGAACCACCCTTATAGTTCTGCTCAAATGACACTCTTTTCGTCACCTGGAAAAAAAATTATTCTCAGTAAAATAAAAAGCAAAGTTGTTCATCACCCAGGATACCTGGTTTGTATCTTCGTGAAGAGCGTCCAATAAGAACAGCTGGAACTCGGACGCATCATGCTGGTGACCATCTGCGAGGCAGGCATTCACTTGACTTGCAAATAAACGCTGAAATTTTGGGAGTTTCACAACTGAGTGAAGTCAGCTGTCAACGCTAAAGCGAGCTTACTAGAAATCGCTGTGGTTTAATGGCAGTATACTGTCCACTCCAAATCACATCCATCATAGCACTGAACACAGCAGAAATGACACCACCAGTACCCATTTTATTATGCCTTAAAACGTTCTTTTCATCTAAATTGTGCGTGTAAGAGCAAGCAAATAGTTCTGCTAGAAATGAATTCTCGTAAGAGAAAACAAAAAAGCAACGTCTTTTCTTACTAACAATAATAGAGATGTCAACTCACGGATTAACACGAGACATGAAATTCTCTTTGGAAAAAATAGACAGCATGAGTGGAGTATGAAACAATGCCTAAAACAATGAGAATGACGAAAAAATCTTGAAGCATTATAGACTCATCAACTTCGTATATAGCCATCTAGAAATAAGTTGTTTGTGAAAATGCGAGTAAATACCTGTAACGTTGCATTCATAAAACAAGTGTTACCCATGTTATAAAGACCAGTATAACCAGGGCGCTGAAAATGAGAGCATTTTATTGGTATTCGACTCGGAACACATTACGATATATGACGCTGCCAACAAATTTGTCCCAATAAAAATGTAAAGGAGAGAATGAGTGACCACAATCCGAACCGTTCGAGTTATGCCACCATATCATTTCCACTCTGCAGTACCCCGAATGGTTCGGATTGTGGCCAATCATTCTCCACTTTGCATATTTACTAGGACAAATTAACTAGCAGCGTCATATATGCTTGCAGAACGAACAGCAAACCTAGAGCTTACCGGATTCCCACGCCGGCTTGAGCTACCTTCAGTAGAATCGCACATACTATTGTAGATATCCAACAACTGCTGCTCCTGGTCAATACTGTAAGCAATGCAACACAATTTCGAACACTTGTGTAGGCAAGTTCGAAATACTTTAGAATAATAAATGTTTTTTCTAAAAGCTATTTCGAGAACAAATTACTGCTGCTGACCGTCCTTACGATCCAGCGACAAAGCATCGAGACAAATTTGAGTGAACAACTGAAACTGGCGAAATCCCCGTTGAGCTGTGACGGTTCACTTGATCACTAATCATCAGTTGGACGCAGCAGCAGTAACTTGTCTAATACTTCTCTAAATTCGTACCTTATTAAAACAGGTTTAGTACTACGATCAGGAAGCGGAAGGCGAGGATGTAGAGGAATTGCATTACTAAAACGTTTGAACAATAATAAACACGGAACCAACCTAAACGACATATTTCTTATAGAGTATATAAAGTTGGTCAGCCGGGAGAAGTTGAAAAAGCACGCATACATGAACCGATTATCCTAGCGAATGAGTGGTAAAAAGCACCTTACAAAAATGATACCTTATCAGTTCTCCAAAGAAAACATGATAAAAATGCACCTTCATTATTAATCATGTCGGTATATTGACGTTTGTCTCACTCCGTGTTTCCGCTATGTACGCAGCAGATATTGCATGGGCTCCTGATCACTAGGGGTGTACGCGAAAGACTGCGAAAACATTATCGTCCCTGATTCCTCAGGGATAAAAGCAGGGTGAGCTTTCCTAGTTGAAAGAGATGAGCGATATCTTATCATAAGTGAGCTGTATCTGATACGCCGCTTCTAACATGACAGGACGCGGTGCGGCGGCTTTATGCTTCTCCTACGAGCTACGAAGGCTGCGGACTGCAATTGATGAGGACCCGAAAGAATTTTTGTTTGCCCATTTTGAGGCACTTCACGTGATCCACTACAACGGTCAATTCGAGCTTGTCAAAAAATACTTTAGAACTCACCCCAATACTGGAGGTGGAGGCTGAGCAAAGGTTGCTGGTCCGTTGACTTGCACTGCCGCCGGTTCATACTGCTGAAGAATCACATTACTATTAGTGGAAACAAACCTCGTAGCATGAAAACTCTAATGTTGACTACCACTAATTCGAAGAAATATGCTCTTTCCAAAAACAACGCAAACTGTAAATTGAAAAAAGAGGAATCTCATGAAAACCCGCCTGAAGGGTGGTTAAAAACTGCTGAAACTATAGCTGTACGAATGAGCTTTAAGTGGACATTTACATATCGACGATTAATAACCACTAGATGTGAAAATGAAATTTGTTTTGTATAGAAGAAAATAGATTATCCTCTAAGACGGCCTCAGAAATAAAATGCAAAATAGACTCTCGACAAAATTAGTAAAAAAAATGCGTCGAAAGGGGTAAGCCAGGGAAAAAATCGCCGCATAAATCATCCAAACGAGACCTCAAAATTACCTGATTCGGTTTGTTTGAGCGGTCAACCATGGGTTGGCGTGTCGCTGTCGGTGGAGCCGGCCCAACTGTCACAGATGGATGGTAACCTGCACAGCTATTGATGATAACTTCGTCTGTTGCAAACCTATTCATGAAGCCTGCTAACCGGATGCTACAGGAGCGCCGGCAGGTTGTTCAGAAGATGTTGAGCGCATGTGAGATGGACGTGGGGGCACGTTCGGTAGCGGAGTTGCGTTTGCAGAAAGATCTGAGAAAAGAAGTGTATCCGACCAGAAAGAAAAAGTAAACTTCTTACACAGTCGCCCTACACCAACAGAATGAGGTGAAAAAGGAAGTTCTATAGAAGAAAAAGAAACGAAGCCTCAAACACCATTAGCTTTTACCTGAACTTTTCAGAGGCGGTGGTGGTTGAGCAGTTGCTGGCGGATTCGCATTCGAAGCTACAACAGCAGGAGTTGATGTTCCTGAAAACTATGCACTGACAACAGTTCGAAACTGTTATTTTAAGAATGTATGTCAGAGTTACCTGCCGCAGTTGCCCATGATGAATGTGGAACTGTTCCTTTAACAGAGGATGTCGAAATAGCGGAGTCATTTGCAGAAAACGTCGTTTCGAGTCGCTTCGGACCTGGAACTATTGCGAGTTAATCAAGAAAAAAAAAAAGAACAGAACAGAAAATGCACTGAACGAGTATCATTTGCTCAAAAAAAGGCAGAAGAAATTCGAAATGAAAAATCAGATGATGCGCAGCATAGCAAAAGTGTATGAAAATACAAGACATTTTACCAGTGACAGCACTAGGGTCGCCTCCTTTGACTTCGGGCTTGATTAGGTGGTTTGGAACTTCAACAACGCCATTGGTTTTAGGTGCACCATTCGGTTTTGCTTGTGGAGCACGGGCAGGTTCCTGCGGACGTGCTCGTTGAGGCGATAAGTCCGGATAGTCCAGCATCAGACATGCTGCAGAGGAAGTTTTTAGAACCACGAATTATTGGGATTAGATGAGGACTAAGCTAATAAAATTCCTTAAAAAATGAATACCCCACCTTTTTTGTAATTGCTGACCATGTGATCGAGCTGATCCCTCGGCTCATTTCTTTTTAAAGTGCCATCGCTTCGTGTGTACATTGGGTACTGATCGCGCCAGTTATCAAAACCGCCATCCATGAACAATGGCCGAGACTTTGGATGGTGTTCGTGATTGTACTAAAACGATGAGAAAATTCTTAACAGCTCATTCTAATCACCGAAAAAAAGTGAGAAACTCCTTCACCTCATACAAAGCCAATGACAAAAGATTTGCTGGTGAACCACTCAGCGGCTGACCATTTTTCAACTCAACGCTCGTATCACTCATTAGGACGACGAGGTCACACGATCCAATGCGATGTAGCAGAGGACGTTGTCCAACTTCCAACTGGTTTCGTAAAGAAGTGAATATCAACCTGCAAACCTATGTTACTTTTTCTTCAAGAAATATTTCCACTAAGAAACATTTTCACATCGTTTAACGACTTTCGAAACTGCTCTTCAGTGAAACAATTTATTTCACGTAGAAAAGAAACAGACCCATGAACGATAAGGTCGTACGGCACAGCAACTACTGTTATGACGTGGTCATTTTTGTAGTTGATTATTTCAGATTTGTCCTTGCGATAGTCCACGATCACTGCAGTTTTCTTCGGCTGTGCCTGCTCCACCATTCGCACCAACTCCTTTGGACTTATAAGCACGCTCGACGAAAGCCGGTTGGCTAAAATTTCAGAATTGACTATTTCCAAACGAAAGTACTGAATATACTATCCTTTAGTAGGATCCGTAGCCAAAAAAAAACTGATGCTGAGCATACCTTGATCGGGAGCATTCTCGATATTGACAACTTTAGGCGTCCGCGTCTCGGCAGCGGATGCTTGTGAAATCCTTAGCATTTTCTCTTCATACTTCTTGTCTAAGACAGCCTTTAAGTTATCAGCTTCATCTAGCGATTCTTTGAAGCGAAGACCGAAAATGGCCCCGTGCTGAAAAAAAAAATTCGCCATGTCACGAAAGCAAAAAATCACGAAAGGTGAAACCTAATTACCAAAAGTAAACAGCAATAACAAATAGGTAAAAAGAAGTTTTGTAAAGAATAAAAATACTGAATTATGGCCTACACTTACCTCTAATTTGAACTTGTTGAAGTCCTGCTGCTTGCAAATTAATTTAGATAACTGGGCACAGCGGTAATACAATGTGTATTGTTTCTCAATATCTCCTCTAGCGATACGTGCCTCTTGGATCATCTTTTCAATTGATGAGAACATTCTAAAAACACTGAGCTAGATTGATGTAATTTATCCTGGCAGATTTTTCCCTCATTATTATTATTTGACTCTGAAATATCGATAAATTGATGTCTAATTAAAGCCCTGACAAGCGCACTTACTTCTCCGATGAGTACGATTTCAATTTCGCAATCATTTCTTTTGGGAGTTCACTAGCAGCATTGAGGCTATCAAGCGAATCGTGCTTGAGTATGCACGAACCATAACTCGCCATTGCTCACGTTCACTCGGCACACTTAAACCGATGTAAGAATCTCACCATCTGACTTTACTGAAAAATTAGTGCATGAAAACTAATAAAATTCGTCGATCAAGAAGCAAATGCTGAAAGTTTCGGGAAGAAACAAAAAATGGGAGATTAAAAATGACGAGTACGAAGGTGTATTGATTAATTCGTGAGAGTTTTTTTTTTACATAAACCTTAGAAGCGGCAAGTTCGATATCCATAGTGAGTACCGTGAGCACTCGCTCAGCATCAGATGAGGAAACTCGACGAGGACAGCACAGCTGGTAAAACAAGGGAAATTCGAGGTCCGGTATGCTGCCCTGATCCTTGCTGTAATTCCGGTCGCAACGCGGTCGCGCGGCGACGTTGTTTTCTCTGGGGGCTCTGCTGCGAGGGAGATTCCTGGTCGGAGGAAATTGACAGAGGTATCCAGGAATAGATACGGGTTGGGAATTAGTCCTCTTAATCACGATGAGTGTTCACAGATCCGTTCAGAGTGTGAATAGGCTTTCAGAAGGAAGACTACAGTTGTCACTTTGATGACTCATAGTTTTATGTCTTGTTCAGTTCCAGTATATGTAAACGCGCAGTCATCCTGACTCTTTGGAAAATCTTGCACGATTTGATCAACATCTTTGACACTAGTAAACTCTACAACGAGTCTTCAGAGTGATACGTAACGGAACCACACAGAAGGTGGAGTTCAATAGCAGGATTTAAATCATAACCGTGATAATCACACTAATCTGGTTTCGGGGATTGAACTAGACCGGAAGTGTGGTCTCCTTTGCAGCGATCAGTTTTGGCTGCCTAGTTAACACCACTTCCGCTAAGCAATAGTGTCGCGGTGCGTTTTGACATGGTTCCAACACGTTTTAACAGGAACCACGTGGGCCCTGACAGGTTTCAGCGCTCTTATATCGTCCCTACCCGCTGCTAACCACATTGTAAATACGCCTTTGCACCTGTCAGAACCGAGTCGAAATCGCGTCGTGGTGGCATTGCTGAGCGGTGGCGAGGCGTTTCCAAGCAAAGAACCAGAAGCCAGGCCTGCCGTGTGTTTATAGTTAGTTAGTTAGATGTTAGATGGGCCGTCGTCAGTAATCGTGCGGGCCTCAGCATCGCTTCCATGCGATTCCCCCTCGCACCATCGTCATCCAGGAGCATCGTGGACGACGTTGGTTTGTCTCCAGCTGAGCGTTCAGCCGGTCCATCCATAGTTTGAACACATCGGCCCATCTCGTTGGTGGTCTCCCTCGAGGTCGTTTCGTTTCTCTTGGCATCCTTCCAAAGTTCTTTTTGTCCATCTATCGTCTTTTTCTCATTATACGACCTGCCCATCTATGTTTAGCCTTAGAGATTTTCATAAGCTGTTCGAAATCGAAAAATTCTATCAAACACCACAAAAGCAAAATCTCTGCACAGTTCTACAGTGTGAGTTCGCATTGTTACAAGGAAAATAAAAGCTAGACCTTGGGTCAGCCGCAAAACCTTCAGGGAAGCCTGAAATTCCAAGTTTTGTGCATGTTTCTACACAGCACCTGAAAACAATAATATGCAGAAACGACATGCTCAAGGCATTCTTTCCGCAACCATTTCGTGCTAGGTGGGGCAATTTCGCCGGAGGCTGTTAATATCTTTGCCTCAGAGTTCTAGATATAACTTTATTACTACTGAAGACATCAGCCAACTCCTAATACTTGTTGAAGAATGCGTTATTACTAAAAATGAGTAGCGAAGAAGATTAAAACATCGAAAATGATCAACCGCAAGCAACAGATACCTTACTCAAAAGTATAAAAGGTACCCTAAACTAAAATGCTTCAGAGACAAATGTATCAATTTGCAAATGAGCTTTACAGCAGCATACTACCACATTTTTCCGCCTTATTCTCGAAAGCATTCTAGCTAGACACATCACGTAATACCAAGCTCAAAAGAATTATGGAATTTTAAACAAAGATACAATCTGTAAACTCCAATGAAAAAGGACATCGAACAGTACTTAAAACGCTTAGAAAATGAAAGAGGTGGTTAAATTCAAACGCAGTAATACGAGAACACAAAAACTACATGAACAATCACTCACTAACTTCTTTGATTAACGGTGTCACAACTTGATGAACATACAAACAGAACATCGTAGCTAGAAGGAATTCCATCGAGATACCAAATCATGAGTATTGATTGCACAAATCTGATTCTACACTTGTTGTGGTTCGTTCAAAGGTTGTATAGCATTTTCACGAGGAAGGGTGATTTTCTGCTCATTCGCTCGTGCTTCCTTTTCCTTATCAACACGAGCTCTGTTCTCTTTTTCGGCCTCTATTCGGCGATAGACTGGCTTGAAGAGAATCACTAGCACCAGAACCAGAAGAGCTGCCAGCAGCGAGAACACCTCAAAATTTTAAAACTCATCTTCCAAACCAGAACACAGTACTACTGAAATAAATCACAGCGATGATCAAAACATCAATCGAAAACCAACCATTACAGCTTGAGTGTTGTCCTTGGGTTGATTGAGTGTATCTGTCGCATCGAGAGAACAAACCTTGAAAAAACAAGCTTACAGAAACTAAAAGGAAAACTGCCAGTAGCACAAGCCAGGAATATTAAGAATATTTTTGCCTCTCCGGGGCCAATTTCGCATGCAAACAACCAAAAAAGGAGAAACCAGAACCCAAGTTTAGATACCTGAATGTCCATACGGTCCGGCTGAAGAGGTCTACTGAACTGCTTCATGATGAGAACATACAGAACGCTTTGAACCTAGGATCAGAAATACTATCCAAAATTTCATCCATATTTCTCACCCCCTCCGACATTATTGACAGTAATCTGCAGCAACATGTTACCAAAATTTGTAACAATTACCTGGCCAGAAAGCACAATAAGTCCGGTGGAGGTGGCTTCCGACACAGGGAACGTGCACTCAGCGGAGAGTTCCAATCCAACAGGGTACGTTGCCAAGCCAAAAATTCCAAAGAGTATACATGTGGCAGCGAGGAAAGGCGCAAAGTTCGGATGTAGCGTCAGCTGAGAAGAAACTGCACTAATAACTCTGGCGAAGCAATGGGCAACAGCTAATCAAGGGAGAAATTAGAACCTGCATGAAAATAAGACCAAAAACAACTGCCAATCCCATTGCAACCTTCATTGTCTCCTCATACATTTTTGTGCGATCCACGAAAACACCTATAAAACATCGAAATGATGTATCAATAAAAATAATACTATTCCACAGAAGAAAAAAAAACCAACCGCTTCCGGCAGCACCAATAATTCCACCGATAATCATCAACGCTGCACAAATGCCAACAAAGGAATTGGAATATCCAGAAGGACATAGCAGTTCCTTAACGAAGAGTGTTGGAATTTTTCGAAATGGAGGGAAACGTTCACAGAGACTCTCATACCTGCATGATGGTGTACAGACAGTTGAACATGCCAATTCCACCACCCATGACAATAAACAGAATGAGATACTGTTTTGAGGTCATGCAAGCTTTGAGTCCTGAACAAATTCCCGTTAAAATCATTTTCTTATACTTAACCAAGAAACAGAAGAAGGTTACCAGGAAGGAAATCCATCTGTGGTTTACTCGCACTGAACGTGGGCGGGATTTTCGGTTCGCTCCGTTTCACAGTCAGCTTAAACGGATAATTAGTGCGCAAATTAATACACAACCCGTTCCCAGAAGCTTCCCACAGAAAATTACTGTTTAAATGAAACAAAAACCGAACCGTTGCTAGGATCATGGCAACAGCCGACGGTACGAAGGTGAAGATGTTCAGATAAACCACGTGCTGCGGGGCATGCACCATTTGAGGGCTGATGACGTTGGCCAGCAACACTCCTAGCGGATTCGACATAACACCAATAGTTGTTGCTAAGCCACGCTGATTGTCAGGAAACCATGATCCAGCAACCTGTAGAGTCCATATGAGAAGTAAAAGGGGAGAAGACGTAAAAAGACAGAGACGCAAGCTTGTGATAACGGAAGTCACTAATATTTAAGAACACAAATTTTAATAAAACAAAATTCATCATCTACTCTAAACAAAAGAGGCCAACCTTTGTGGGAAGAAACATAATGAAAGGATAAGCAATAGCAGCAATAGCTTGTCCTGTAATACCGATAGGGAACCGATACTGTTGTGGGAGGAATGAACTTGACAAACGAATTAATCCTCCAATGCCATTCGTCCAACCTTGAAATAAAGAAGTGTTACTCTGCATTTTTACTGCAAGGGCTTTGCAAATTATTCCCTCTGCCGTTAGTTTACAGTTACCATTTTGAAACAATTTTTTGTTAAATTCAACGAGAGTGAGGCAACATCTGTGAGGAGACGGCAATTAAGCAACTAACCTGCTATGAGAATAGCACTTCGTAGACCGAAACGTCTTCCAGCCCACATGGCGAAAAATCCCACTGGAATTGTACACATCATGTACACCATGGAGAACCTGAATTATTTGGTTTTAAATTATAAGAAGGTAACAAGACAAACAGTGATTCACTAGCAGATCAAGAGAGATAGAGAAACTATGGAGGATTTTCTCCAGAGAAAACGACTTTCAAATAGTAAGATCCGAAGAAACAAATAGTAATTATTAACAACAAACCATGCGGCACTGTTCTCCCCATAAAAGCTATTAACATAGTTCGAAACGGGTGCAAAAGCGATCCACGACATGGTGTTGGTGTTGTTCAACATAGCGACAACAGTCAGGATCACCCATCTTCGAGCGTAAACTCTAAAATTTTCATACATGTAGACTGGTCTGCATTACGAACACGATACGCATACTTCAGCTGAATCGGCTCCGGTTCGTCATCCTCTACGTGTCCGTTTGAGTCAACCTTCTGAAAAAAAAACAAGATGTCATTAAATGAATCCAATCACCCTTTCGCAAATGCTCAGTCTACATACCTTAATTTGAGTCAGCTGGATGTCCAGTTTCTCCGGCCCCAATTCATCACCGTGTGCCGTCATTTTTACCCTAAAATACAGAGTTATTTTGGAGGAAAATAGATAATAAGGCAGAATTTCGAATCAGCGATGTTAGTGAAAGCTGTTGAAGGACAGCGATGACACAGTGACCTGAGCAAAATGCAAATGAACATCGATAACACGGGGTGCTGTGCAAGATTCATGAGTGCTTGCAGCACAGCATAAGTGTTAGTCCCACGCAGAAAATCACGAAAGTTCAAGGATGTGAAGAATGGACAGGAATCAGTATAAGCATGACATTACCAGAACATTCGGAACGTTACACACTTTTTACTGCTGATAAGATTTGTGGAAAACTGAAATCCTAATCTCTTTCGTATTGCACATGGTGGTAAAAATCGCACTTGTGTCATCTGGCCAAACAGCTGGCCTTACTGCATTTCACCTTGATTTATGTTGGTGGTTCTAATAACCCAGAAGACTGTTAAAGAAACGCAGTTATCAACAAACTAAAAATGCTTCCGAAATGTGCGTGAAAGACGAACAGCTTGATTGTCAGATCAGAGATTGACAGAGCAGGTGTCCTTTCTAAGACCATAGGCTTCTTATCGCTCAAATCATCGGCAAACATTCCCTATTGGGTTTTTTAGACATAAAATACACTGAAGTGAAGCCAAATGCTAAGAGTTCACACTGACTGGAGGGCTCAAATTATCCTGTCAGGGGCGATAATTGCGCTCCCAATGGTCAAATTTGTTGCCACAAAAAAAAAAAGATTGAAAAGACTGATTTGTAGGTCGACCTTCCAACAATAGTCAGAGTAAATATGATAGGTACTTGTGCAGTCAATCATGGATTCAAACAGTGCAAAAAAATGAATACAAACATTTAATGCAGTTGCATTTTACACGTGCAGAACGGCACAAAGCGAGTGATGAAAGATGAACAATCATATCTTGCCATCACTTTTGAATTGCCTTATGTCAAGCATCTCAAGGCTGCCAGTACTAGCAACGAAGCACTAACTTAGGAGTACGTTTGTTTGACTCAAAAACTTCGTGAAACTCAGACTAATATGATTATTACGAGCAAATTCTTGAGTTTTCATGAATTTACCAAAATCTCCACAGCGCATCGTGGACGAACAGCTGAATAAAAACAACAGCACGGCCTTAGCCACGAGGGGATTATCGATATTTTGCTGAGGAAGACGCAGATAGAATGACATTATAGTCTATCGACGCACGCTAACGTGGGAGATTGGCAGCAAAGCGGGGCAATGTGTTTTGCAGAGATGTGATGTCTAATACTACAATTCCAGAAGCTGCGTTTATAGTACACTAGACGGCATACCCGGCTTCGCTCGGGTGTTTTACTACCCCGGCAATTTCACACCAATGAGGACAATTGCTAGTGCCGACAAATTCATTGCGGATGCCTATAATTTTGGTGGCAAACTTATAAGCAGGCTCATGTAACCCTCTTCCACCGACCCGTAAGCGAAAAGTCAGTAATGTTACTTCAGTGTCAAATTCATGGAAAGCAGTTGCCATATTCGCAGTTAGGGTTTAGCGTTTTCGATTGATCCAGTGAACATATTCCTACCCCGCCCCTTTCCAAAAGCGGAGAAAGAGCAAAAGAATTACTGAGTCGATATATCCATGAAGAATAGTTGTCATATTCGTGTACGGCGCAACGGAAAATCCCAGTAGACACATCTTCACCGGCCCGTGGACGAAAATGGCGAAAAATCATACAAATAATTCGATATTCTGCACAAAATGGTTATCATATTCGTGTTTAGCGTATTGGGGAACCCCAGTAACCATGTCCTCACCACCTCTGGCCGAAAATAGCAAGAAATCAGAAAATCGATAAATCGATAATTCGTGCAAAACGGTTATCATATTCATGTTCAGCGCACTGACAAACCCCAGTAGAGCTGACCCTACTGACTCTCGTGCAGAAATATCGAAAAATCAATAAAATCGATGAATCGATATTTCCTGCAAAACGGTTATCATATTCGTGTTCAGCGCACTGACAAACCCCAGTAGAGCTGACCCTACTGACTCTCATGCAGAAATATCGAAAAATCAATAAAATCGATAAATCGATATTTCGTGCAAAACGGTTATCATATTCGTGTTCAGCGCACTGACAAACCCCAGTAGAGCTGACCCTACTGACTCTCGTGCAGAAATATCGGAAAATCAATAAAGTCGATAAATCGATATTTCGTGCAAAACGGTTATCATATTCGTGTTCAGCGCATTGAGAAACCCCATTAGACATGTCCTCGCCGCCCCCGGGCAAAAGTAGCGAAAAATCAATAAAATCGATAAATCAATCGATAATGCCTGGCACGGAGTAGCCTAAAACCTCCGCCGGCCCATGAGGAATGAGCATGCAAAGTTTGGTCCCGATCGGTTCACCCTGCGCGATTTCTATAAGGAACATACATACATACATACATACATACACACACACACACACTCACAGACATTCTACTTTATATATAGAGATCAGAGTCCAATCCGGTCGGATAACAAATGATCCGTATCGATTACCGGATAACGACGATCAATACGTATCTCTTGTTATCCGACCGGATCGGAATTCGACGCACTATAAATGCAACTAGAGAGCGAAATTTTCAAATTTTGATAATTCCTAAACAATAGTGGGAGCCGAGAAGAACCGACTAATGCACTAGCATGAGTCGGTTTGTCCGCGTGTTCAGCTGCAGCTACTACTGACGGTGGGTCTCACTAGTGAAAGTGGTTGAACAGACATAACGTGATAAAGCGTGCGATATTAGGAAAGTCAAGCGAGAAAAACATGCAATCCGCACAAATAATCAGCTATCGCTGCTTCCGAAACAGATCTATTATAATTGAACGTAAGCAGTACTGAAAAGTAAGGAAGAAAAGGAAATCTGGATGCACAAAAATCTGCTGATGAGGTCGGTAAAAGAATGTATGAAGAGAAAGTCGAGGAATTCTTACTTATAAGTTCTCTTAAGACAAATCAATGCGATTTGAGAGAAAATAAGGAATTTGAAGAACGAAGGCACTGAATAGGGAAGCTATACCTCTTCAGCTTCTTATATATGTATATTTTCATTTTCGTATGTAGCGAAAGACAAAGGTACTGACCATTCATAGATTTATTACATTGCAGAAATACATCATGAAGGCAATGAACGAACGGCTACAATAAACTAGAGAAGGACTGGAAGGAAAAGACAGGCTAAAAGCTCGCATCTTGCTGGAATACTGGTTCAGAAGTGATTATACCAAAATGTTTCAAAGAATTCCTGTCGTGAAGAAGGCCTCAATCAAACAGAACTATTTATTTCCAAAAAAAGAGAAAAACTGGAACAAAATCCCCTGGACAACGTTCTAGAAAAGTGCAAACATTTGAGTCATCCTAGAGCCGTATGCATATCTTTCCCCGGCCATCCCCGCTTCCCGACCATCCCCGGTCGGGGAGTATCCCCGGCCGGGGATGGTCGGGGAAAAGTCGTATGCACATCTCCAGGGATTCCCTCGGGGAGAAACTCGCGCAGTAATTGGAGTTGGAGCGTCGATTTCGCGCATTCGTTTCGCCATGAGTACCGGCGCTGACATTCATTTTGCTTTTCTAGGGTGACATTTTAAAATAAAGAGGACTTTTCTACAGCTTTATTCGCATTGTGATTTGCTCTAGTATCAGAAGGTCCGGTCTACACCTCTGTGGACTATGTCGATGGTTTTATTTTTAGGGATTGTTGAAAAACGGTACTATTGTACTTGAGCGGCCCCACTATCGACCCCAAACTCATAACCATGGATTCCTCCGAAAACTTGCTTAGAGGGGTAATTCGAGGCGCTGATCACGAATATTATATTCATTTCGCATGGTAGCTTCGATTTTTACTGATTTTATCGATTTTTTTCCAAGTTCGACTCGTATCTCGAATCTCCCTGAAAAAGTGCATCTAGAGGTTTTTGAAGTTGCTGATCACGAATACAATAACCGCTTTGCATCATATTCTCGATTTCCTTGGTTTTCTCCAGATTATTATCTGTAAGGCGGTGTAGTTGCCGGCTTCACTGGAGTTTTTCCCATCAAGTCGACATTTTGTCGCGAAATCTTCATGATATTTGTAACCAGCACCTTCAGAAACCGCAGTAAGCAAATTTTCAGAGAGATCCGAGAGGAGGTCCATAGCTGGGAAAAATCGATAAAATCAATAAAATCGATACTATCATGCGAAATGAATTTAATATTCGTGATCAGCACATCGAATTACCCCTGTATGCAAGTTTTCAGAGAAATCCATGATTTTGAGTTTGGGGTCGATAGTGGGGCCGCTCAAGTATAATAGTGCCATAAAATGCTCCTTTCTCTTTATTTATATGTTGCTTTTCTTAATATCGTGAGATTTCTCGTTTTTTTTCTTCTTCATTTTCTTCGTCGTTGAAAGAAGTTGCGAAGCAATAGCGAAGCTGTTTCGTAACAATCCCTCCAGAATTTTTCGGAAATAGTCCATAGATACGTCGGCGGTATGTCTGGAGCAAAACCAAAATGAAATACAGTTAGCAAAATCAAGCTAAATAAAGGATTTACGAAAACTGCGAAGACAGAGGTAACTATTTAATCGGCTGTTTATAACACACTCTGTATGACGATGAAAATTAAGAAATACAAAGGTAATTGAAGCAAAACACAAAGGTACGACTCAGTAGTGAAGTTTAACAACCTAAAATGTTGCGAATATTCGCTCTCTAACGGAAAATAAGCCAAAAAACGGACGCCTAGAATGTTTCCCCCACCTTCGATAGTAAGGGGAAATCTCCCTTGCTTTTGGTGGGCGTGGCCGGGGACGGGGAAAGCTCGGGAAGAGGTGTGCATACCGGGGAACGCCACGCGGCATCCCCATCCCCGGTGAGGGAAGCTCGGGGAGAGGTATGCATACGGCTCC